>CAJUYI010000368.1:81096-97479 GCA_910591695.1 Galerucella pusilla
TGTACAAGGTGCGCAAAATAAAATTTCCTTTGACATTTAAATAAATATATAGAAGCAATTCAAACATTTAAAAGTACAGACCAGCCTATATATGTACATGGTGTGCAAAATTATTCTTTGAAACTAAATATTAAATAATAGAAGCAATTCAACATTTAGAACAGGGCCACCAGCTCATTGTACAAGGTGCGCAAAATAAAATTTCCTTTGACAAGAAAATAAATGGAAGCAATTCAAATATTTTCAAAATACAGACCAGCCTATAATGTACATGGTGCGCAAAATAATTCTTTGAAACTAAATATAAAATTAAAAAAGCAATTTAACATTTAGAATAGGGCCACCAGCTTATTATTATGTACAAGGTGCGCAAAATAAAATTTCCTTTGACAATAAAATAAAAATGCAATTCAAACATTTAAAAATACAAACCAGCCTATATATGTACATGGTGTGCAAAATAAATTATTTTATGAAGACAATAAGGTTTTTTACTTTTTTTATTTCGACGTTTCGGTAGCGTTCCAGCTACCTTTGTCAAGATTAACTAATAATAAAATAATTTTTGGTTCCTATCTGACACAACGAAAAAAATATGACAACTAGACAATCAATAATATTTTGAAGTTTAAGACTACAAAACCTTGTTGTCAAATTTTATTAAGGTCCATTCATAGTAGATCACATCTCTGGTAAAATGTGAAATAAATATTTTATTTTATGACATTCCAAAGATATGATAGTCTACTAGAAATTTTGGAAATGTTGTTAATAAAACGCGTTTGTTGTTACTTTTTTGTGTATGATTATTTTTGTTTTCAAAATATGTATGACTCAGTTTGGTGATTTTGTGTATTGAAGTGTGTATCGATTAACAACTATCCCAATGATAAATCATAAGAAAACCTGGATAAAAACTTATGATGCTATCCTGATAACGCAGGTAATTGATTATTGGAAATTTCTCTTTCTAACATTGGTAACCAAATTTGACTACATTCGGCTGAAATACTAGCTACACATTTATCTGCATTTAGTTGTATTAAAGCACTTTCTTTGATTTTTCGTCTTTTATTATTGGGCTCTTTCAATATTATTTTTGTCGAATCCCATTGAATTTTATGCCCCTCTTCCCAAGCATGTTTACAAATACCTGACTAAAGAACTCCCTATCTTTTTTTTTTTTTTTTTTATTTTTGCTTAACGTGCCTCGACAGCGCTGGTCATTGGCACAGAAAAAATAAATACAAATATTTACATAATTTTTACAAATATTTAAATTAGATTTTGCAGTATAGGTTGGTAGCTTTCAGGAACTGTAAGACTTTCTTGATTTCGGTAGGGCAGTGAAGCATTTCCTTGAGGTTGGGCCTAAGATCAAGTTGTTTGTATATAGCAGCAAATTGTTTGCAGTCCGTCAGTATGTGCTTAACGGTCACAATATCGTTACAGCTATGGCAAACGGGACGATTTCCTGAAGACATCAGATATCCGTGTGAGAGTTTGGTATGACTGATTCGGATTCTTCTGATTGTAGTAGCCTCTCTCCGGGTTAAGAAGTTCAGGGAGAGAGGAGAAGTGGATGGATGGATATCATGAAGTGCTGTCGTACTATTGCGCCACAGGTGTCGCCAAGAATCTAGTGTAGAGTTTTTGAAGTGGATCTTCAGGTCGGTTGCGAGTTGGACAATGTGTGTTGAGTCGTTATTAGTGGTAGCATCTTTCGCGTGGCGGTCCGCAGTTTCGTTACCATCAATGCCGATGTGAGATGGAAGCCAGATGAGAGAGACTGTTATATTTTGAGCAACGAGAGTTTGATAGATGTCGTGTATATTCTGGACAATGGGGTGGTCAGTGAAGATTGACTTGATTGACTGAATGGAAGAAAGGGAGTCTGTGCATATTGCAATATTTTTGTGGGGTAGGTGGATGCTTTTGAAAGCTTGAAAAATGCTTTGTAGCTCGCCTGTGTGAACGCTACACACTATAGGTAGGGTTAAGGAGCTTATGAGTTCATGCTTCGTGGAAACTGCACAACCAACACCGGAGTCAGTTTTGGAAGCGTCTGTGTAGAGTATTAAATCATAAGGTTTTTTTTGCAGTAATTCCAGGAATGCTTTCTTTATAAGTGCAGTGGGAGATTCATGCTTATTATAAATGGTAAGTGAGGTATCGATTGTAGGGATATTTTTGGTCCAAGGTGGAGAAGAAGGTAGAGGGAGCGGGGAGGTCAGAGAAAGGTCGGTATCTTTGAGTAAAGGATTGAGTATTTGGGGGATAGATTTTATAATTGTTCGAGGGTAAGTAGGGGGATTAGTCGTAGTGAAAAGCGAGTGAACAGGATTGAGAGGATTGGAGGATACTGAGGCAGCATATGAGAGGAGTATAGTGATTGGCGTCTTAGGGGTAGGGGTAGCTCATTAGCTTCAATGTGGAGACTATCAGCAGGGCTAGAGCGGAAGGCACCAAGGCAGAGACGAAGAGCAGTATTGTGTACAGAGTTCAGTGAATCAGTGACAGATTTGGTGGCAGACATGTAAATAAAGCAGCCATAATCAAGCTTTGAGCGGATGAGAGCTCTGTATACTCTTAATAATACGATTTCGTCGGAACCCCAGTGAAAGTGACTGAGGGTTTTAAGTATATTTAGTCTTTTTATACAGATGTCTTTGAGTTCATGGATATGGTGTTTCCAGTTAAGTCGGGAGTCGAAGGTTATTCCAAGAATTTTACATTGATTCGCAATGGGCAGGGGTATGTTATTGAAGAAAATGTGAGGTAAAGGGGAAGATGTTCTTCTTGAAAACTTGATTATTTTGGATTTGTTTTGGGATAAGGATAATCCAAAGTGAGTAGATCTATCTTGTAGAAGGTTTACTGCGGTTTGAAGGAGTTTGCAAGTTGCTGAGATCGATTTACCATGGCAATACACAATTAGGTCATCAGCATATTGTACGTGTTTTATGGGTGCAGGAAAATTGTCACAGAGTTCGTTTATTGTGAGGATGAATAGGGTAGAGCTTAATACTGATCCTTGAGGGACTCCAGCATTTTGTGGGTGAGGTGAGGAGAGTTTACCATTAGCAGAAACTCTGAATGTTCTACAATTTAGAAAATTATTGATGAACGATAGAATGTTACCATGGAGATTGTATTGGGAAAGTTTATTTAGAATTGCAATCCTAGATATCGAGTCAAAGGCACCTTCGATGTCAAAGATGGCTGCAACGACGTCTTGGTGATTATTTATTGCTGTAGAAATGTGTGTTTGGAGAAGAACAAGGTTGTCGCGAGTGGATCGATGTCGCCGGAAGCCGGATTGGGCATTAGGAATGATTTTGTACTTTTCAAGGAACCAAAGGAGTCTTCTGTTGATCATTTTCTCCAGGAGCTTGCAGGTTGTGCAAGTAAGTGAGATCGGTCGGAAGGAATTAGACGATAAGGTGAATTGATCTGCTTTCTTTATTGGAATGATTATAGATTTGCGCCATGCGTCAGGGAACAGATGAGTATTCCAGATAAGGTTGTAGATATCGAGAAGCTTAGAGAGAGATGGATTGGAAAGTTTTTTGAGAAAGATGTAAGGGATCTCATCAGGGCCGGCAGCTGAATTTCTACATGTGGACAATGCAGATTTCAGTTCGTTTAGGTTAAAAGGGGAGTTGATTGACGCAATAACACGAGGATTTGACTGAAGAGAGGAGGAAGGCTGAATATGTGAATTGGGGGAGATGGAGATGGGGATACGTTTATTAAATTTGTCTTCAAAGACTTGAGCGAGGGAGTCGGCAATTGCTTGGTTTTCGGAGATAACAGTATCATTAAGTATTAAGGAGGGAATTTTGGTGTTGGTTTTCTTGCCTTGAATTTGAGCAATTTTTTTCCAGACTTGACTGGGATTTGTATTATGATCCAAAGAGGAGGTATAGTTTTGCCAAGAGGATTTTTTGCTTTGCTTGATTATGTACTTTGCTTTAGCTTTTAGATTTTTGTGTAGGAGAAGGTTTTCTTGTGATCTATATCGTCGAAACCTGTTAAGAGCGTGTTTGGACTCGCGGATGGCATTTTCGCAAGCTGAATTCCACCAAGGCACAGCTTTATGTGCCAAGGAAGTGATTGTTTTACCTATGTGAGCGTCGGCAGCAGCAAGTATGCCATCAGTAAACATTTTTAGAGTGTCATTTATATTTGTAGAAATGGTTATTGAGGATAAATAAGTTTGAGAAAGAGAAGTAAACTCAGGCCAGTTTGCATTTTGTAAGTGCCAGAAGCTTCTAGAGATAGATTCTTTAATATAATGATTAGATATAATAATGGGAAAGTGGTTGCTATCATGAAGATCATCGGAAACTTGCCAAGTAAGGGAAAGTGCAGTTTTGGGGTCACATAAGCTGAGGTCAAGGGCAGAGAAGGAGCCGGAGGATATGTTAAAGTGAGTCTTGTGTCCTGTATTCAACAAGCAGGTTCCGGAGGAGTTTATTACGTTTTCTACAGCTTTGCCTCTAGAGCAATTACGGGTGGAGCCCCATAAGGTGTGGTGTGCATTAAAGTCACCAACAAGGATGTAAGGGTGGGGGAGCTGAAAAATTAGGTCGGTTAGGTCTTCTTCATTTAGAGGGATGTCAGGAGGAATGTAAATGCTACAAATGGTTAGCTTATTAGGGCACCAAGCGGTGACTGCAATTGCCTCAAAATTGGTGGTTAGAGGGAGATGAGATGAGTATATGTCGCTAGATACAAATATAGAAGAACCACCACTTGCTCTCACACAGTTGGTACGGATGTAATGATATCCTTCAAAGTTTCTTAGGTTACGCTGATGATTGATTTTAAAATTGGTTTCCTGAAGACAGAGGAAGTCAGGGGTATGGAGAGAGATGATTTTCTGAATTCTTTCAAGGCGTGGATAAAATCCATCGCAGTTCCATTGTATTAGAGAGAATAGTATTAATTAATGGAAAGATAATGAGGCTATTACTGAGATAGTACAGAGGAATCAGAGAAGCTACTGTCGTCAGAAAAAGGTTCCCGAGGATGAATGTTTTGCTCGGGGTGAAGTTTAAGTTTGATTTTGTTGGTCAGACGAGTAATGCGATTTTTCAAGGATCTTTCGTTGACATTAGAATACACTAAAGATAAATCTTCCAGTAGGGCGGCAGTATCGGAGATAAATTTATTGGCTTCAGGTAGAGGGTCGCTGACTCGATAAGTATTTTCGAGGAACGCAATAAGCTGGGTGCTACTAAGGGAAAAGGACTCTGGAGACTCGTCATGGAGATTCTGTATGATAGAACGGGATTCGGGGCTTAGACTGCGACAATCATCGTCAGCAAGTTTAGATTTTTTGGTTCTTTTTTTGGCAGGTTTTTTCGGATTAGGTATTGTGAAATCTGGAGGAGGCATAGGATTGGTATTATCGAGAGGAGTGTTGGATGGTGATGAAGATCGTGGAGAGTCAGGAATGCTGTTTCTTGAGCGGGGACGTTTTTCGCCAGGTATAGGAGAGGAGGGAGCGACTGGTACTTCAGAAGTTAATTTAGGGTTGTCTGAAGTGGTATCAGTAGTAGCAGGGACAGCTGAAGAGGAAGGTTCATGAGTGACAGGTGTGTTTAACAGGGGAGGAAGGTCGTGGGAAGAGTTGGGGCAAGATTCAGCTGTGTGTCCAGCCTGTTTACAAAGAAAGCATTCAATTTTATCTGTAGAAATAAATATTCTGTGTGATGTATTTTCATGCGTAACAAGAATCGACGTTTGAAGTGAGAAATCATCACTGGTGGGCAGAACGTAGGTTACACGTCGGAAGCTGAGGACATGTGCGTATTCGTCATCAGGCGAGCCACATTTGACGTATGAAATAGGAGAAGTTAGTGTTAAGCCAAGGTCGAGAAGGGCTTTTTCAATAACGGGGTGAGGAATGGATGGGCTGACATTGGAAATAAGGATTCTTTTAGTGGGGGAAATAAGGCGACGAATAGGAATTACATTGGAATTAACTAAGATGTTTTGATGTGATTTTAGAAGCTCATCGACTTGAGTGGTAGATGATAAATATATACATATGCGGCCATGAGAGATTCTGGAAGCGAAATGAACGTTTTTGGGAGAAACAATGTTACCTATAGCTTTGATGTAATCGAATAGTACAGTGTTGGGGATAGAAGGCATAATGATGGCTTGATCACGAGATGGTACTTGGGGAGGAGGAGGTCTTGCTGAAGTAGCCGCTGAAGTAGCCGCAATATTATTTTTGTCGAATCCCATTGAATTTTATGCCCCTCTTCCCAAGCATGTTTACAAATACCTTACTTAAAGAACTCCCTATCTTTGATATCTTTTTTTATGTTCACTTATTCGGACTTTCAATGGTCTAGATGTTTCACCTAAATAGAATTTGTCGCATTCACAAGATATCTGATATATGCAATTTTTTGAAGATTGTTCTTCATTTTTTGGTTTTGTTTTTGTTAGTATAAATTTGAACGTATAGTTGTAATTAAGTTGGGACCAAAAATAACCAAGAATTTTACTGGGCAAATATCCACAAATAAAACAAGCGTATCACCTCAAAAGTCAGAAAGTAATTTGAAAAGTTAGTGGATTAAAGACACTTTTGTGTAACTGTTTTGAGACAAAGTTGATGTTTTTAGTAAAAGAAAAAATCCATCAATGTAAAAAATGCATGAAAACGTTCAACCACAACTCGACACTTTGGTACCATGAAAAATTCGCATGTGGCAATAAGAAAATGTACGAATGCAGTATCTGCCAATGGAAATCAGCTTATGAACCAGTTTTAAGGAAACACATGAAAACCAAACATGACATTATAATACCAAGACAATATAAAAAAATCTAAATACATACTTTTAGTTTCTAAAACTTTGTTTTAAATGAAAACCATAAAAAAAGGTAATCAGGGAACAAAACTATCTGGTATACAGACTCCCTTGCAAGAGAGGATGTCCCAGAGGTGGGCTACAAATTTAGCAGCGTCCCCGTTTTAATATCATAGAAAATACTGGTGGAGAAATGTTACAAGTTAATAATATATTTTTAGGTTTCTATCCGTGCCCGAAATGTCACAAAATATACAGACACTACGCTTCAAGAACGAGACACTTGAAATATGAATGTGGAAAATTACCAACTTTTAGCTGTGATAAATGTTTCTATGTAGGAAGAAGGAAATCTCATTTGATAAGTCATGTAGAGAGGAAGCACAGTGTGTATCAAGACAAACAGTATTTTTAAGTTAAAACCTGTTTTTTTTTCCAATGTATCTTAAATAAACTATGTAAATTAATAATTTGAGTTAAAAACTTACCTTGCAAAGAACACCATCGATATCGTTGATCTTGAACACTCTAAATCTGGTAAATCCCTAACTTTAAGTCACTAATATGTGAAGACACCCTGTATATGTTCATTTTATTATAAACCACCTAATTTGAGATATTTTAATTGTTTTTAATTTGCATATGCCACTTAATAACAGCTTCTTTTATTCTGTTTTACATGTGGAAATGGAACTTCTAGTCCCAGATACAGATTCAACACCATCCTAACAGCCGATAACTGAGTTTAGCCTACACCTAGAGAACCTAATAAAGTATCTTCGACCCAATATGCAACCTGGAACCATCACACCATTTTTAACTATAGAAAACCATGTATAATGTTGACTATTACAATAAACAATTAAAATTGCTGCAGTTTTTTTATTTCCAAGTACAAGTGAGGACTTTAGGCCAGACGATAGGGATAACAACAACTACCCAATTAGCAATAGCGCTAATTTTTTTTCATAGGTTCACCAGTCTATCAATTTCCCAAATTGGGAAAAAAAATCAAAAAACTTTTTTTTCGAAATGTTTCAATATTTCGCGCTGGGAGGAAGGTAGAGAAAAATAAAAAATACCAACGTGTAGGGAGAGTGTTTTGCAACAAAAAAGGTTTCTTGTGTTTTTTCCGTCCGAGCAATGGTTTGTCCGGAAAAAATTCGGTAAACTAAGTATGTGTTCCGCATCCGCGCGACTCTATTTTCTGAAGCGCGGCGTAGTACATTATAAACTATTGTACAGTTATAATGTAGAATGGGCTCATTTACATATTTTTTTATTTCACCATTAGGAAGAGCACATCATTTTGAGGCTCTGTGCAAAAAATTAGACTTCAGCGAGACTCCTAAGTCGCCTAAAAAAATTATAAAAATTAAACAGCGCTCCTCTCCGAATTTCAGGCGTGACGTCATCGCATATGAAATCTCTCGTTCCAAGAGCGGATACCGCGAAGATCGGTTTTCGGTTAGATGACTAAGTACTTAGCTAGTAACAGTATTTTGCTTGCTTATATGCTTATTATTTTTCATTATACGTTTTAGCAAACTCTAAACAGTGTTATGTTTGTGAAATAAGAACGTTTAGAAATAATTTAAACTATTCGACACAATGGACCAGAACCAGAGTAAAAAAGGTATAAATATTGTGCGGTTACAGAATGTAAAAGTACTACAATTAAAACATCTAACAAAACATTTATTTCTATTAATAAGGATGCAAAAAAATGGAATGGCAGAAAAACATAAAAAGACTCAAAGACTGTCAAGAAAAAGAGATACAAGGAAAAAGTTCCTGCTGCTATCACTTCCGAAGCTTGGCAGAATTATCATATAAAAAGAAGGAAATAGAAAAGAAGAGAAAACTTGAGGAGAAGGAAAACAGAGCCAAGGCAAGAGAAGCTAAAAAAAGAATAAACCAGAAAATATTGGGAAAAAGAAAAGACAAATAGTACAAAAAGATTCTAGCGAAGAAGAAGAAGTCAGGAGAGCGGTGACAGTCTAGACCAGAGGTTCCCATACTTTTTTTCTCATAGACCACTTCAAACATTTTGCTGGATATGGTGGACCCCCTGCAGCTATTACATTTACTAACTAACTTCCAAAACCCGAAAAAAGTATATGTCTATGTAAATCTGTGTTGTGGCTATTTTTCAACCAACTATGAGTTAAAAGTTTTCAAAAAAAAGGTGAGAATTTATATTGCTTTGATTATGCTGTGAGTATTGTCATTTAAGCTAAGTTTCAAGGCCAGTCTAAAAGGCGTCTCCATCCAACAGTTGGATTCCTACTTTACTTTTTTGTATTCTAAGATTGACTCACAGTACAAGAAACCAATAAGCTCCCACTTCGGAGTGGTAAAAAGTAAAAATAAATATTTTCTTGTTTTGTAGCTATTACTACACTTTTAATTATGTTGTTATAACAGTCTTAGTAGAATCAAAATTTAACATCAAAACTAATAATTAGTTAATAATTAGTTTTGATGTTAACTTTTATCTCAGATTACCATTGTCATCTGAGATAAAAGTTATAATTTTAATGGGAGGGATGTACTTGGTGAATTGACAGCAAATTATCAATATTTGGCTTGAGATTAGTTAAGTATAACCGTAAATCTCCTCGCTCTGTAATATTTAATCTGCTCCGTTTTTTGTCAACAAGTTTGTTACGGCACTAAAACTTTGTTCGACAAGATATGACGAAGGAAACGCTATGAGAAATTTTTGCACAATTCCCCACAGTCCTGCATATTTTTCAGGTATTCGTGCCTGCAGCCAAAATGATTGATACCCTCTTTTGAATGCTACTTTTGAGCTCCTCATTAGTGCTAAGCTCGAGTAGCTCTTCTTGCAGTACCACATTTTCCACTTCAGTTTCATCATATGGATTTATTATCCATAGTGGTATATCCATCGACAGAATGTCTTCAAATCTGATTTTAAAATCTTCATAGAGGGCAATCAAATGTTGAACATACGTCTGAATATCTTCGTCGAGGCATTCTACCTGCGATAAATTTGGAAACTGGGAAAATTCACGTCGACCAATATTTTGCTTCATAAGTTTCAGTTTACCAAGAAAAGCTGAAATTTCACTCTTTGTTTTTATCAAATTGAGGCTGTCCCTTTGTAACTGTAGGTTGAGGTCATTGAATTTTTTGAGCAAATCTGTCAAATACGCAATGTCTGCCTATATTATTGTCTCCCTATATTCATAGGAGAAGTCAAGTCGGGTCACCTAATACATTTTTATAGACCCCCGTTAACGAGTTGTGGACCCCCATTTTTTTTCCACGCAAGCGTAGACCCCTGTCGGGCTCCCGTGGAACCCTGGGGGTCCACCTGGACCACTTTGGGAATCAATGGTCTAGACGATATCTCAGATATTGAACAATCGGTGATTCAAGAAAATGATCTAGCTAATGATGATGATGATGATGATGATAATGAAGATCATAATATTGGTGATTATTTGCTTGTTCAATGTTTAGGTGGAAGTAGGAAAACTACCCATTATAGGTATGTTTGTGTTATTCAGAGAAAATTTCCTTTTGGTGAAACTGAAGTTATGTCTCTAAAATGCATAAACGAAAATAAAACGGTATTTAAGATGGTAGAAAATGATATTTTTGTTATAAAACAAGAAGATATTTTAAGCTACCCCAACCTGAAATGCAAAATGTTGGAGACAGACTTAAATATGTATATTCTTCACCTGTAAACATTTTCGAATCCTAAAAATACCATATTTTATTAACAATCTTGTATTTACTTTACAAATAAAGATATTTTTGATTTCATGTGTCGATTACTGGGGTGATAATAACTGGTTTAAGGGTTTCGATTATTGGAGTGATGATAATTAGTTCAAGGGTGTCGATTATTGGTCTAGGTAAAAAGAATACAAACTCCATAAGAGCTGCTAAGACATGTATTTATGAAATTATTGACATTTTTAATCATTCTGGCCGGAAAACAGCCAGAAACGATGTGTCACATAGTTATAGTATAAAATTATAATTTAATAAACTCAAGTTTTTGTTTAAAAAACTTCATAATGACCCATACCGACTTACCTACATCATGAATGTCTAAATTTGTGAAAAGTATTGAAAAAAAAAACAACTAATTTTATCAACGAAAGTAAAAAACCACGAAAAAATCTATCTAAACACGTGCAAATTTTAAAATTCATGATATCAAACCCCTCTAATGAATAAGGGAAGCAATAAAAACATCAAAAGAATATTATACAAAAAGACATATATTTAACCACAGACACAATAAACCCATTCACTCAAATAAATAATGTACATATCCTATTGATCGTTTCCAGAAGTAAGCAGATTTAGCAAGGCGACTTTTTCCTTTTCTTTCTTCTTTACGACATCTATACATCTGTTTCTCCAAGTGCTTTTCCTGAGTTTGATCGGTCTACTACCAACATACCTACCTGAAAATACAATTTTTTCTCGTATAATTTGCACTCCATTAAAATTGAAAACACATCTACGTTTTTTTCTTTCAATATAAAAATTATAATTACCATTTATCTCTTTCATTGCTTTGGTAAAATCTGCTGGATCTTTATAGCTAACAAATCCATAACCTTTACTTTTATTTGTTCTTTTATCTCTAATAACTTTCGCTCTTTGGAATGAAGGATATTTGTTAAAAGTTCTGGTCAACAATTCGTCAGTTACATCATTTCCAAGATCACCACAAAATATTCTGAAAAAAAAACAGTAACCATGAACAGCATTAACATTAACAGCAAAAGATTTTATTTTACCTAAAGTCATCATCTGACCAATCAGTCAAAGAAGAATCTTCCCAAGTTTGACCACCCGCAGTTCTCATAAGTTTTCTGTTTTTACTACTTTTCCTTTTATAATCATCTGGACCGAATGACTGTAAAGCACTACTTGCTTTTCCTGGAAACAAAACATTCAGTGAACAATATATCTACTAGTAAAAAATATCTAACCTTGGGAAATAGCCAGTTCAGCACTAACTTTTTCATTCTTCAATTTCTTCAGCTTTTTCTCAACTTCGTTTTGGAGTGCCATAAAATCTACGGATTGTATAGGAGCTTGCTGAGGGTGTGACTGAGTGGTAGGTACTTGTTTAGGCGGAGCATATAAAGTAGGTTTAGCAGACACTACAGCAGGTTGACTTGAGTGATTCGAATATACAGGATCATATCTTTTTGCTCCTTTAGATATTTGATGGGGAATTAAAATTGTAGGAGGTGGAGGGATTGCACCAAATCCTGGTATATAAGTTGGACCATAGGCGTTTATCATAGGTGCAGCAGATATTTCTGCTTCGAATCTATTGAATAAAAAGATTATTTAAAAATTAATTAGATATGTAAGTAAATGTTTCGTTTAACATACCTGCTCATTTCGTCCTCCATATTTCTATATTTGTTCTTATCCATTGTATTATAGTAAATAAATCTCTTAAATTATAATAAAAACGTCCAGAAAAACGCAAATTAGTCCTATCTAGAAATAAATAACATATATATATGTCAAAGTCAAATGTCAAGCGTCAGCAGTTTTAACAGCCTAAAGAAATAAAACAAACTGGCTTCAAGTTTTTAGTGGACCTTAGGCATTTATTCGAGTGCTAAAATAATATGTTTATTGTTTATGTATTTTTAGGTAGAAAGACATGAATTAAAAATTGATGCTTGAATTAAGAGAAAACTTCGACATATATTCTATTTCCACCACTTCACACCATTTCAATAGTTGAAAATGGAATTGATAATGAAGTTACTACACTGGTAGCACTGGCTGTCATATTGTCAATTGTCACACATACATGTTCCGCCATTTCTTTTTGCCTTGTTGCTTTAGGCTTGAAAAGGTAATGTGCAATTTTGATCTATTTTTCGATGTAATATAAGAATAATCATTTTTAGAAATCAAATAATACGCTTCTGAGTGATCCCTTTTTATGTAAATGTAATGCATGAATAACTGAGTTAGTCCATAAGCAGTTATTAAATTTCTATCACCATGTGGATTTCTAACCTACAAGTCTAATAAATATTTGTTATTTCAGGTTTCAAAATGACCAATTCAAAAGGTTATCGTAGAGGAACTAGGGACCTCTTTGCCCGTAAATTCAAAGAACATGGTGTTATTCCACTTTCCACTTATTTGAAAGTCTACAAAGTAGGAGATATTGTAGATATCAAAGGTAACGGTGCAATCCAAAAAGGTATGCCCCATAAAGTATACCATGGAAAAACCGGACGTGTCTTTAACGTAACTGCACATGCTCTCGGAGTTATTGTAAACAAAAGAGTACGTGGAAGAATCATCCCCAAAAGAATCAATATCCGTATTGAACATGTCAACCACTCCAAATGTCGTCAAGATTTCTTGACCAGAGTTAAATCCAATGAAAAACTCCGTAAGGAAGCCAAGGAAAAGAATGTCAAAGTAGAACTCAAGAGACAACCTGCCCAACCTAGGCCTGCACATATTGTCAACGGAAAGGTTCCAGCACAAGTGCTCGCTCCAATTCCATATGAATTTATCGCTTAGGTTTGTTAATTTTAAATAAAAACGGATTTACTAAATTTCTTTGTCGTTTTATTTATAATATTTGGGAGGGAATATCAATGAAAAACTATGAATAATTAATTTATTTATTATAACTAACGATAATATTTACAGAACAAAAATAAAATCTGCTTAGCAGTATATTTCAATATTAATGCACTAGTTATCTTTGACATCATTTATGAAAACAATTTATACAATTCGCATAAAGTAGAATTTGGGATAGTGTGAATTCAAATATCTTCAATACAAACGTAGTACAATAAAGCGGAAAAGAAAGTTATCTGTAGAAACAAGTACTTCGATTACAGACAACTGGATGAAAATTTGATAAAAGTTTAAATTCACACTACCAACCAACACTTTTAGTAACTTTATATACAAAAGTGTCTCAAATATATTTACGCAGGTATCCAATAATTGACAGTAAAATCTATAGAGTTTCGTAATTAGTCGATTTGTCTACAGAATTTTCTATTAAACGTACATGGTTCAACCAGCTTAACCACTTTAAATTTAGTTTCTACAAATAATTATTTTTATAATTAAAAAAAATTCTGAACTAGGCCCAAAAATAATTTGTTTTAAATGAACACCTGTGTAAATATTCAAAGAAAGTCGTGTAAAAGTTGCACAAAGTCAATAGTAAAAAAATATAATGCAAATTTGAACATTTTTCCATGTATTGCTATCTAGTTATACGAGGGTAACTTGAAAATTAAATTCGATTTTTACAAATTTTGAATATCCGTTTGTTAAATGCAATACAGAAAAAAATATTACTGGAAAAAACAGTAAAAAGTAGTGTATAAAATATAAATCTACAGATGCACAATTCATTTACAAAATACTATAATATTATAAAGTCAAATTTGAATTTATTTTGAAAATGAATCAGACATAATTGGAATGTTAACAGAGATGTCTATTTGAAATTTCGACCACAACTGATGATATATTTCACTTAAATTCGTTAAAAAAACGAAAATACAAATTTGGACAAATATAATCTCTTTCGCTATTTAAATTGGGAGGCTGTATGGCACAAAATAAAAATTTTTTAGATGACAAGAGACAAGTTTCACTTTAAATCGAATTTAAAATATTTAGATTTTTATTTTACTATTACGAGGGTGAACTTAAAAGTAAAAGTTTTGACAAATCGGAATATGTACAAAATGGTATTGTGGTGGTTCGCAGACATTTTTGTATGAAGGGGTGATAATTTAATAAAAATGTGATAAAGTGACCTGTTTCTTGTCTTCATATGTTTCAAAGTGAATTAGAACAAAATTATGAAAGTATTTGAAAACATCCCGAAACTTCAGTTCCTATTCTCAACAATGTACAAAAAAATATACATTAAAAATCCAAGTGCAACTTTTACATCCTATTCCAAATTCTAACACAAAAGTACGGCTTTTTGAAAAAAATAAATATAATAATAAAAACAATAAATAACTTCCCGATCTTTCTTGTTTTCTTTTATATACACATTTTTTTACCGCTGGTTTTTTTCTTTTAGGGTAAAATTCGTACAATATCGAAACCTAACGACGTTATTATTTTAAAATACAGGGTGTCTCAAATAAGAGTGACTGATTTTAAACATAAATGCCCAGCTTATTAATTGCTCCAAAGAGATGGGGTTTTCATTAGTTTATCAAAGAGATTTTTTTAGGCTCGGCTGGTATTTCATCTCAACAACACAGGGTGTTTTAATAATGTTAGAAAATATCGGAAAATAAGAAATAGAAAACTAAAAAAAACACAAGAAAACCCAGGCCCAAACCCGGTTGATCAAAGTGTAACTATGTATAAAATATCAGAAAATTAGAAATAGAAAACTAAAAAAAAAACAAGAAAACCCGGTTGATCAAAATGTAACTATGTATAAAAATATCAGAAAATAAAAAATAGAAAACTAAAAAAAAACAAGAAATCCCAGGCCCAAACCCGGTTGATCAAAGTGTAACTATATATAAAAATATCAGAAAATAAGAAAGAGAAAACTAAAAAAAAACAAGAAAACTCAGGTCCAAACCCGGTTGATCAAAGTGTAACTATGTATAAAAATATCAGAAAATAAGAAATAGAAAACTATTGGGTTTTTCCAAATATTGGTGATTAAATTATTAAGAGTTATTTTATGACTCGACCTACCTGCACTTCTTAGCTCCGAAAATACATGTCGGATTATCTACCCTTCTTGGTCAGGCAGGTAAAGAAGGATGATTAGTGCCCAAATTACACCCGCCGTTTTGTTATGCGTCAAACGGTCACTGCACGAGTTGATTTTCAGGCATCAAAATACGTAAATGTGTTACATTAAAAACTACTACATGAAACCTCGAATATCTTTGTTGTTAATGAAACAAAAGATAGAAAACTATACATTTTTGGAGAGGAGAGATCAAAAATTATAGGGTGTTTCATTTGAAATAATACATATTTTCCCCTTTGAATTTGACCAACATTAGTAAAACACCCTGTGTTGTAGCCAAGCCTAAAAAAATCTCTTTGATAAACTAGTGAAACCCCCATCTCTTTGGTGCAATCAATAAGCTGGGAATTTATGTTTAAAATCAGTCACTCTTATTTGGGACACCCTGTGTTATAGTCTTTTGCATGTTTCAACACACACATTAATACAGGGTGGTTCGTTAAGAAAGAGCACTACGTTCACCGGAAGATAGCTTTTTAACACATTCACTGCCAGCACCCACCGCCATAGGGGCGTTCGGTCGATTTCGATAAAAACGCCACGAGACCGCCGCAGAGGCGTTCTAATAGACTGGCAGAGAAATTTATCCGGTCAGTGTGGATTGGTAAGCCTTGTGAGAAGTTTGTTTTATTAAGGATCACAATATGTGAAGTTTTATGTATATTTATATTTTATAATATTGATTCTTACTAAACCCTGTTTATTTTTCACTTTTACTGTATTTACAACAAAAATATGACG
>CAJUYI010000368.1:102479-119266 GCA_910591695.1 Galerucella pusilla
ATGACAAATTTGAAAGAAAAAAACACAAAAAATGACAAATTTGAAAGTAAAAAACACAAAAATGACAAATTTGTAAGAAAAATACAAAAAGATGACAAATTTGAAAAAAAAAACACAAAAAATGACAAATTTGAAAGAAAAAAACACAAAAAATGACAAATTTTAAAGAAAAAACCACAAAAAAATATTTTAAAACACTAAGAAGAAGGTGGTTAATATAAATAATGTAAACATGAAGTTACAGATAAATAAATGAACTTTTTACATTTCAACAAGTAGAGTTTGGGATATGTGAAACGGTAAAAGAGGAAAGGGCATAACAAAGAGAATGTAGAGCTTGATCAACTGTGAGGGGAGAAGCAGAGTTGTGTGAATTATATAAACACATGAACTTAAAGAGCTACGAAGGAGCAGTTTGCATAAATTATATGAGCTTAGAGAACTTTACAGAGAAATAAAAAAGCAAAAAGAACAAAAAAGGGACATTGGAGATGACCTAGAGCTGCTGGTAGAGGAGTATGAATGAAAAAAGTGACAGGAACAAAAATAATTAGTTAAAAAAGCAGAAAGAACAAAAAAGGGACATTGGAGATGAACTAGAGCTGCTGGAAGAGGAGTCTGAAGGGAAAAAAGTGAGAGGAACAAAAAGAATTGAATAAAAAAGCAGATAGAACAAAAAAGGGACATTGGAGATGACCTAGAGCTGCTGGAAGAGGAGTCTAAAGGGAAAAAAGTGAGAGGAACAAAAAGAATTACAGTAAATATGGTAAAAATGAACTTACCGTATTAAATAACCTAAGTTCTAAAGGAAAGACCACTCGGTGAGAAACTTTAATATGTCTATTGTACTGTTCGACGTATTTGAACCGTTTAAGATGTAACGCTAGTATCATAGGTAATTTTTTAACGCGCATACACTTCTGCGCCTCTTGGTAACTGCTGCAGTTATCACATTTGAATTTGTTATCGCTACATAACGTTTCCGTATTACTGAAACAACGCAGGCAATGCGTTATACTAGTGTTCTGTTCGATGTCTACTTGTAGATCGAAGAAATCTTCGTCTTTGCTACTGACGTTTTCGCAATTCAAACATCTCGTCTCGCTGGTTAAAATACCCTGGAAAATTTCGTGCACCCACGTAGGCTCTGGTGGATTATTATGGGCGGTACCATTTTCGCCTGACGCTTTTGATTTTACGTTATTTGTTGTTGAGTTCTGCTGTCTTTCAGCTAAAATTATAAAAGATAAATCGTTAAACCAATTCGCAAATGTCGTTAGTCCATTTTTGCCAAAATTGGGTTTGTGGCACCATCTCGTTCAATACTATCCCTAAAAAATTTTTTGTTTTCTAAAAACAGTTTTAAAATAACAGATTCTAACCCTGAATTACGCAGTTTACCAAAATAGAATCAACAACCACTAATAATTCAAACCAATAAGACGTTTTTATCTTCCCCTGTAAAATCAAAATCAAACTGGACTTACGACATTTGCGAATTAGGATAACGAAATCAATTTTTTATGTCTTAGGCCAGTACGGACCTGAATATTTTGATATACATTTCAAGATTAGAAAATATTTCCTTATTTGAATTACATACAATAATAATTGTTATTCTAATAACCTATATTATTAAGCAGTTAAATAAATAAAAACTTTGAATGTTTCAAAAGATATATACAATAACAAGAGTGGGAAGAACATCAATACAATTTGTTTATTGATCGAATAGTAGAAAATTAGGTATAATCATGACTTAAAGTTATTATTCTGGAGTTTCCATTTGAAAACTGAGAATATTTCCAACCACAGATATTTAAGGCCAAAAAATAACACAATATTTAAATATTTCTATGAAATTTTATCAGTTTAAAACAGTATTTATGAGTCCAATTATGTATTAACGCAATTTTTAAACATTTCCTCTTAACCCTTTTTTAACAACAGACCTAATAAAACCAGCTCCCACTGTCACTTTCACTGGTTTGATCATGTAAATAATATAAGTAGGTAGTTCATTTGTATCAATTATGAATTTAGGATTATTTTAATTCATTTATATATTGACAAAAATTACCAGAAAGTAAATCAAAATCAAATCTTACCCAATATAATTTCACTAATATGGTTGATGAGAAAATTTAAAAATTCATGTGCATCTTGCTGCATATAGTTATCAAATTCCTCTACAAAAGAAAAGAGTACAATCTGGATAAAGTTGAACAGTTTCATAGTATTTTGTTACTTACCTTTTTCTTTTCGTAGCCTTGCTATAAATTTTTTTGGTGCTATAGAGCCTACTTTCTTTTTCTGAGTTGCTATACTGTGAAAAAGGTCTGCGAGACATGTAAGTAATGTCTCTTTAGTTCTTTTATTTTTTGCTTTATATTCTAAAACTTTATCCCTAAATGGTTTACAAAAGTACAAAGCTTGAAGCACTGAGTTGCTGTAACATGTATTCCCAAACTGAAAAAAAAAACAATAAATAATTATTAACGATGAATAAATAAGTAATGGAAGTATCTATTTACTTACACCAAATTTCAAGAACACTAAGTACATTCTTCAAGTGGATAAATTGATAAGGATATTAGGGTTTCATAAAGATATTTTCCTATTAATTATAAACTGAGTTTTGTGAAATAAAAGAATCTTTAATTTATTAAATATCTCTAACTGCTGAACTATGATTTATATAGAGATATATAGATAGACTTGAAATTATTTCTAAAGATGACTTGTAGTGATATTATTTTTCTAAATATTTTGGTGTTGTACTTACATTAACTAAACCAAAGTAGTGCTCATTGCAAGGAAATTGTTCTGAACCAATATCTCGTTCCAATTGGGATATATTTGCACCCTAAAACATATATTTCTATGTTACATCAACTTCTAAGGAATACTTACATCAGAAAAAATGTTGAAATGTAGAAGGAAGCATGGTTATTAACATGGATATTTAATGTATTATTACTGCTAATTATCTTACCATATTTTAGTAGCTAATCCATAACTTTTGAGTTGAAAATGTGCGAAATTAACACAATTAGTAAACGAGACATCTCCATTTATCGCATTTTGACGGTTGACAGATGTTAAACAAATTTACAAACGTTCGTTAGCTCATGTGTCACTGACAGTAACTAAAAGACATGGTGACCAATGGAAAGCTCTTAAAATGTTTTATCTTTGTATGATATACTAGAACCGACAAAGACAAACATAAAATAGTTAGTAGCAAGACGATAACTCACAACAATTTAGACTTCTCTCATACCAGCAATAAAAAAGTCGAAATTATATTTTAGTTTGGGACCAATACTATCAAATATTTTATTTACATTATTTCCGAAAAACTAGAAATTCATAAAGATACTTGAGCTACTACACCATAGATGGCGCTTTGGAAGAAAATAAACTAATTTCGAAAAATTAAATTGCCTAAATTAGAAAATTGTACACCTATTTATGTTGTTTAGTTTCCACTCCAGAACCTATACCATGAAAAATTGGCCAATTATATTTTAATTGTAACAATTTATATACATGTAACGTATCAATAATTTGAAATACATGAACATTTCCATTGATAAGAACATACCTTATGTCATGGTATCTTTTAAATAATACAGTTCAAAGGAAATATTATTTATGACGCCCTTGCATTTCTATGTATCGATTTTATGGGCAAGCAAAATATCTTAACCTTCAGTTGTAAAGGCATCTAAACCATTTACCTATACCTAGTAATTATTTCAATGTATTCCTGTGAACAATGTATTGAAATTTATGCATACTTTGAGAATATTGCTTGTTTTTTGTTTTTGAAACCTTAATTATCTATAATTTTCCAGCTCCAGGACCGTTTTATTTTTAATTACAAACCTTTAGATTAATTTTGGCTTCCTGAATTAATGATACTAAAAAACGATGTAGTTTAATATCTTTGGTATGAATTCTCTTAGAGAATATGAAAATCCGGTGAATATACACCGTATTTTGTATAACAAGATTATATTGCAAAATATTTAATAAAAGTTTATTGATAATGTACTGGCGCCATCTACGTGAGAATAGACGAAGCTGTACTTATGAAAATAATGTATTGCGAAAACTTTATATTATTTTTATTCATTTCGAGACGTAAGAACATTTTTGGGATTGAAAATAATGATTAAAACTTGTAATTGATTATTTTCTATAACATTTTTATAAAAGTAGTGGCTGTATTCTTTCCGAAATAGTGAAAAAGTACTCTAACTCAAGGAGAGGGTTACTTACAACTATAATCTGATTGTTAATGTCTTTAAATCGGAATACAAATGGGAAAAAGGCTTTGTTTATTATTGATAAAAATTTATTTATTAAACTAAGGTTTGTAGAAAGTACCTTGGCAGCACTAGACCATTGAATTGAAAAATATTTTAGTCCCATGTGCAATTTTATTGAAAGTTTTCTGTAATTTCCGGAAACTATTTTGACTACTCTCTGATAGATGACGCTAGGCTCTTCAAAGGAAAATATTTTCCAACTATTCATTTATAATATTATATTTTAAACTTTTTTATGTTGTTTTTCACTCTTCAAGTTTATGATTGTCTTTTCTTTGAAATTTTAGTGAATTGTTATTGGTAATAAAATATATTCCACACTTTTTCCTTAACGTGCAAGTTCTAATGCTCTCTTGAATCAACATTAAAATTTTTGTCGAATGTTAGAAAGCGTCCCTGTTTTAAATAATTCTAATTATTTATTACGTCAAGGGTAAAAACCATTCAACATTCCGAACATCCTTTGATAAGAATAAAATGTATATATATACTTTTTCAAAACCTCAATTCTTTTTAGAGAACAATCGTCTAAAACATGCATTATTTTACTTTGGTGTTAATTATTGGTTTCTGCTTTAATTTTTCATCATCAAATCTCGAACGTAAGTAAAAACAAAAACTCAATGAAATCAATGAAACACAATAGTATATTTTTTGCTTATTGCTAGCCAAAAATGAACCCAATCATTTGAAAGAGAGGCAGCATGATGAAAAGATCCATCATGACAGGGCTCATCAAGAGCACCATCATGACAGGACCCACCAAGAACACCATCAAGACAAGGCACATCTAGAACACCATCATGATAGGGCTAATCAAGAGCACCATCATGACAGGGCCCATCAACAACATCATCAAGACAAGTCTAAACAAGATCAACATCATAATCAAGAACATCATGAAGAAAGTCATCATGTAGAGCCCTCCATCGAAGTGAAGCAGCATCATCAACATAGATCTCATTTTGACCATCAAGTACACTACAGAGACCAGCAGAATCAGCAGTGCTCATGGGTTTGTAATGGAAATCAAAGTAAGTGAGAATTTTAGTTTGAATTTCGGCGACTCCCACAAATATTTTTAATTATTCTTCATTACCTTAAATTTATAGTAACATATAAAGAGGGACTTCTTGTTTTTTTTCTCCTTGTTTTGCAAATGGAATTCATTTCTTTTTTGTTTATGTTCTATTTTGAGCCCATGTTAATGACTAGTCTTTCCAAAGGTTAATATTTATTTTCTTTTTTCTATTTCTATGTCAGTTCCGGAGTCATCGAAAAACTTAGTGTTCACTCTCTTGATGTAAATGTATAAAATATTTTGCCACGATAGGAAAGTGCCATTTTTTCTTTTATTTTAAACATGAAATGTAACAAATATTATATAAGTGAAATTTGGAAAGTTTTCTTTTTAAGTAAATCATTTTGTCGTCCTAATTTTTACAAAAATCTCCGGTCTTTTTTCAGCTTTGTTCTAGTCAATCTTTTTTACTTCTATTAATTGATTATGGGAAATATTTTTATACAAATATCTCTTGTACATAGCCAAAAATACCTGCAAAACACATCTTCAACTAGTTTTATGAAAATATTTAACCTAAATATTAATAAGTACGCCCCTGGTAGCTGAAATATTTCAATGGAACTTCATAAATATCATTCCCTTACAGTTGTTTTTATTACTAAACATTGCATACTTGAACTAAATTGATAACTACCTTCATCAAACAAATATATGGCGCATATTTAACAAAATTAACATTATACCTAGAATAGTTTACAGCTTAGAAAAGTCCAGCTCTGGAAAATTAACAGGTACACGTTACATGACAAACCATGCCATACATACATACATTGCTTAAACATCATACAACACAAGCATTGTTCTTTATATTAGAACAGACTTTTACTTTTTATTTTACAGTGTCTTAACATTCTTTAACTTTATTCCAAACAAATAAACATTTCTTCAGTTGAATAGAATTTAAATCTTAGTAAAAATTGAGAATATATCAATTGGCAAAAATTCAAACATTCAAAAACAAGAAAGAACTAGATGTCAATGTTTTATTGACATATTTAATACGTTCAAAATGACAAATATGCACTTTGACACTGTAGATGAACATTGTGTCTATCGAAATACTAACGCAAATGCCTTAATTTTATACAGGGTGGTCCATTTAAATGAAAATATTTATTTGTCGAACTTTTTTGGTGATTTTTTGATTTGAAGCTACAATTTTTCATTTATAAGAGGTGCTGGGCAGTCCCTTATCATAGTTAGATACCTATCTACCATTTTAGTAATCTCAGATATTTTAAAGACATGTTGCCTTTGCAACTATACAGGGTGTCCCACGACGAGTTAAAACTATCTGTATATGGCAAAATACTTATAGTAAAATCATGAAAATTTCTACGTTTCGTTTTCAAAGATGGCAGACTTCCGGTTCTACCGGAAGTCGACTGCAAATTTGTTATTTTGAAAAGAACACCCTGTATATTAATACATTTCTAAAATCTACGTGAAATTTTAGTATACTTTTGTCTGAAAACTTTTTTCGAAAAATGCATATTTTTTGAGTTATTAATTTTTTGGTAAAAAATTTGACGGTTGCAGACCCTTACAAATTATTTTTTTAAGAGGATACCCTTAAAGATATGAAAATGGTTTCTGTTCGGTTGCTTTTAGCAAGGTCAGACCTATTTGAATCTATGTTGAAATTTTTTTCATTTTATACAGGGTGTGTATAGAAAGTGTTCAAAGTTTAACTTCATAAATATTAAATTTCTTAATTTTTTTTTAATAAAACCACCCGGTTTTTTCTATTTTAATGCATTCAGGGGTAAAAAATAAGGCAAATTCATGTATACTTTCCTATACCTAAACCTTACCGTTATCCAGATATTAAATGTTTTCTGTAAATGTTTAGAGATGCAGGATATCTAGCTTACTGCAAATAAAGCACATAATGTTCTTGTAACAACTTTGTGATATTTACCATGTATTTAAAGCAAATTTACATAATCTTTTTTATTTCTTAGTACTTGAATCAACGGGTCAAAATAAAATTTAGAACACACATACATCTCTCAAAATTTACAGAAAACATTCAATATCTGTATAACGGTAAGGTTTAGTTATGGGAAAGTATACATGAATTTGCCTTAATTTTTACCCCTGAATGCATTAAAATGGTAGAAAACCGGGTGGTTCTATTTAAGAAAATAAAGAAATTTGCTATTTATGAAGTTAAACTTTGAACACTTTTTATACACACCCTGTATAAAATGAAACATTTCTCAACATAGATTCAAATACTTTGCTAAAAGCAACCGAACAAAAACCATTTTCATATCTTTAAGGGTATCCTCGTAAAAAAATAATTTACAAGCGTCTGCAACGGTCAAATTTTTTTCAAAAAAATCAATAACTTAAAAAGTATGCATCTTACGAAAAAAGTTTTTAAACAAAACTATACTAAAATTTTACGTAGATTTTAAAAATGTATTAATATACAGGGTGTTCTATTTAAAATACCAAAGTTGCAGTCGACTTCCGGTGGAACCGGAAGTCTGCCATCTTTGAAAATATTTTAGTTAAAAAGATCGTATTCGAAAACCCAAACGTAAAAATATTCATGATTTTACTATAAGTATTTTGACATATTCAGTTAGTTTTAACCCTGTATATAACGTTATTAGTAGATGTCATGCAGCTCGCTTTTATAGAAAGACCCACACGGAGAAATATAAAAGGATAAGGATAACGAGCACTTGTAAGGACATTTGATTAATCCGTAGGTACTTGTTCTAAACTTGTTTTCAATTTAAATAGGCGATCCAGCAAAGAAAAAGTGGTACTTTCCAGACAAAGGATATAAAATTAAATAAAATATTTCAATTTATTTCAGACCAACAATTGAACTACAATATACAAGTACAATATAAAGGTTCATCCTCGCTATTCGGAATTGTAAACCAAGATTTTAAAGAAGCTTTAATATTCGGTTACGACATAAACCTACTAGCTCTCCTAAACGGAAAAACAGGATTATCCTATATCATCGATTTAGGACATAATAAATTCTACACCTTACAGGACACTCCGGGAGTTTCCTGGAACGTGAACGAAACAACTTTCCAGGACTATTTCCAAAATCTATCATCATCAAATCTTTTACGAGTAGCACAAGAAAAAGGACAACCGCTGGATGTGAATAATTTGCCGGAAATTGTTGTTAGGGATTTTGAGGATAATTTAAAATCACTAGGACTACCAATTTCTTTTGACAGAGCTTTACCTTTACTAAAAGCATTTTCAGCGAACTTAAAAAACGGTCTATCCTTACTATATCTAGGAAATGGTGCTTTCGATGTACATAATCATGTTAGATGGTTTATTAAAATCAATTCATTCATCTCGGATTTACTGAAAGATGAAGGTTTCGATATTTCTAATATTCATTTAGATCCTAAGAATATTTTTAACGGTTCTTCAGGTATAGAAGTCATAGCAAATCTATTTTCCCAGCTTGCTAGACATTTCAATTTATCAAATTCTATAAGTACTTTGATGAATTCCAGAGAAAAATTCTTGAATTTATTATCTGACTTAAGTTCCGGCTCACACAATGGTTTAGATGGTTTGATAACTTGTTTGGTGCATATTATAAGGGCTTCTTCATTCCAAGAACCCGTTACTGAAGTGATCAAATCAGTTTTATCGTATAATTCGACTGGTGCGGAAGAGCCCACTTGGGGGCAAGTAACTGGGCAACTTTTGGAGATAATGAGGGTGCAAAGTAGTTTATTCCCAGGTACTCAAGGTGTGGATTTGTTCGTTAAATTCTTAGAAGACGCTAATAATCATAATTTAGTAATAAACAACATACATATATTTGATCTTTTGAAAATATTTTTCACACCTAATCCTATGGATAGGATCGGAACTGTAGTGCGAGTTTTATCTTGTTTCTTACCAAATCAAGGCGTCCCGGCTTTTTTTAGTTTCATCCAAGATGCTTTTTCTGACACATCTAACTCCACGCTATTAAATCAGTTATTACCAGGTGTTAATATTTCCAATTTTTCGAATATACTTCCAGGGGGTAACTTCAGTCAGTTGTTTACAAATGGGGGGAATATTACATCAGCATTGTCTAATATCCCTTTTTTTGGACAAATAGCAAAGGGTGTGACTTCAGCTTTGGGAGGGCAGGGTATTGAGCAGTTTATAGACCCGTTTCATTTATTTAATAATTTAACTAATGGGTCGAATGATAATAATAATACTGGATTACCTGGATCTGGTAGAAATTCTTCAGAAAATGGAGGATTTTGGAATTCTTTTGGATTAGGTAATAGATAAATAAAAGCATGTAACTACTAATTATTATTGAATATAAACATTTTTGCATTTTTTTTATACTATTTTCTTTTTGATATGACCACTCTGTATATATAGATACTTGATATTTTAAATAAAATTTGATGCTGCTAAATATTTAGGATAATCAATTGAAATTATTTATGCAGGGTGATTCATTAAGAATGTCCAATCTCTGAACTGTAGATTCTAGACCTCAAAATATGATGATTCTGCTCAACATGCCTTATGCAAATATTGCTAGTTTCCGAGATACGGGGTGTTCCAAGTTTAAATTTAAATTTTGATCTTCGCAATAATTTATTATGTTTTCACAATTTTTCTTTGAAAATTGGCAATTTTACGTTTTTTGGTACGAGGAATCATAATTTGCACTCTAATTTAACATTGCTAATAGAGGGCGCTAGTTACACTTGTTTGTGTTAATTAAATCAAAGTTAACTTATTTTGGGCTAAACTTACAACTAAAATAATAAAAAAATATCAAAAAGCGTTAAATTCTACGAAAAAAGCTACTCCTGTTTGATTCGTGTAACTCAATCGGTTATCGAGTTATTTGCTTCTAAAAAGTTCAATAAATTTAAATTTTTTCATAAAAAATTTTATTATCCCTTAAATATGTAACAATAACAAATTTGTAAACAAAAATAAAAAATTTCAAAGCAAATGCTCAAAGCGGATCATAAAGTGTATTGAAGTAAATGGTGGGCATTTTGAGCATTTGCTTTGAAGTTTTTTATTTTTGTTTACAAATTTGTTGTTGTTAAATATTAAAGGAATAATAAAATTTTTTTTGAAAAAATTAAAATTTATTGAACTTTTTAGAAGCAAATAACTCGATAACCGATTGAGTTACACCAATCAAAGAAAAGTAACTTTTTTTCGTAGAATTTAACGCTTTTTAATATTTTTTTATTATTTTAAACTTAAATTTAAACTTTGAACTCCCCGTATCTCGGAAACTAGCAATATTTGCCTAAGGCATGTTGAGCAGAATCATCATATTTTGAGGTCTAGAATCCACAGTTCAGAGATTAGACATTCTTATAATGAATCACCCTGTATTGTGGTGATAATTTATATTTAATATTTATCTTATTATTACAATATTTTTATTATTTTAGGATCCGTTATCCGAAGATAAAACACTTGTCAATCTCACTCAATCACTGTCACTTCTTACATTTCTCTCCACCCAACCTTTAATTTTGACAGACATGCCAATTGATTTATAAAATGTCATTCATAAAATTTAGATTTTTACAATAAATGCGGATAATTTTATTGATTAAAATTTCATCTCAACATTCCCTAAAATTCTTCAAAACTATATATTTTTTAATTTTTTAAATTTTTTTTTCTTAATTTTTTTAAATTTTCATTAAATTTTTTTATTTTTTTTTATTTAATCAAACAAAATATTTTACCCCAATTTATAAAGTTCCTAAAACTATTAATTGTTAACAACTAATTATCAAAATCTAAATACCTATATTTTTTTTTATTCTGGGTTCTAAATATTGAGCTTGAGAGAATATTGAGAGTGCGTAGTTACTCATGTTGCTACTTTTTCTAAAATCAAATTCCCCAAAAAATAATTTTTCTCTAATTATTCCCCCCAATACTGTTTTAAGAATAATCTTTCAAAATCGTTAAAACCGTTAATAATAATTGTATTATTACATGTTAACCAGAGCAATGGTTGATTATTCAAATGAGACCTAATTGTTTCCTTCAAATCTTCAATATTAAACATATCTCTTAATTTGATCTTAAGACATCTGATAAAAACCTTTGGATGCATTTTACGTATGCCTCCATCAAATTTCAAACTACTTTCTCCATGATTGCAAATGTAATTGATTCCTTGTGTATTGTTATTGTTTTGTTGAGATTTATTCTTCATGTTTTGAATTTCATTTTCCAATTCCATCATTTTCTTCTTAAAGTCCTCTTTTATCTCCGTTTCTGAAATTTCAAAGTCCCGTGTGTTCATATTTTCTTTAATTTGTTGCAATTTTACATCCCTTTCCCTTATTAATTCTCTCTGTGTTTTCAGATTCATTTCTTATGCTATCGATATATTCAATTGTATACCTTGTTCTACATCTTCTATCCTTTTATAAGTTTTCATAATGTTTCTATCTACCTTTTCTATATGTAGTTTTCCTTCTCCACGCATCTTGTTCACAATATATTTTCTTTCCTGTTTTCTATCTGTACTTTCCTGAATTAAGCTTGATTGTAATTTATTCATTTTTTCTTCTTGTTGTTTCTTATACTTTTCAAATTGTCTTCTCATTTCTGTTAAGTGCTCTTCGAATTTCTCTTCTTGTCTATCTAATTTTTCATTGATTTCTAACCTTTGCACTTTTTATCTCTTCCTTCGTGCTCTTCATATTTTCTCTTGTGCTCTTCACGTCAGACATAATTGTTCTCATCATTTCCATTAATTCTTCAGTTCCTTTCGTTTTTTCCTCGGTGTAATAGCGTACTTCTTTTATGATACTATCTCCTCTTTCTTGTCTTGTTGTTTTTTCCTCTTCCATGGCTGTAGTTAATCTTTCTTCTAATGTTTGTTTACTCCCTTTTGTGTCTAAGTTTCTTAATTTTAAAAGTTCTTTGAGTTCTTCCACTGTCAAATTATTAATGTCAATTTTTTCTTTATTCATTGTAAAATTTTCCAAAAATCCTGCAGATGTTATTCTTTTAATTATAACCGAAGATAAAACTGTCACTTCTTTCATTTCTCTCCACCCAACCTTCAATTTTGACAAACATGCCAATTGATTTTTAAAAATGTCATTCATAAAATTTTGATTGTTACAATAAATGCAGTGGTAATTTTATTGATTAAAATTTCATCTCAATATATTTATATCTGTCCCCTGGTGCTTTTCAATAACTTTTGTAATACAGATATCGAAAAATCTATTCGAGCCATACGGTTTACACATGTACGACAAAGAAAATATGGGCAAAACTACTTGAAAGAGTGAGAAGAAGAACTGTTCGCAGTCAGCTGTCGCCAAATGTATTTTTCTGTAAGAGTTATTTCCAATTTTCATATCAGATTGGTAGCTGGAACTGAAAACACGCCCAGAGCTGACAGCATACATTTATTCTTCTTTCTCTTTCAAGTAGTTTTGTTGTACTTGTATAAATCGCATGGTTAGTATAGACTTTTCGCCATCTGTATATGCTTCTTTGTTAAAAGGTGTACCCCCACCGAACTCAACGACTCCAACAGTAGAAACCAGTGAAGGAACACATGAAGATACAGAAGGTAGTAGTGGATACTTTAGAACTACTATAGATTCTTCTTAAAGTGGAGAATTTGAAGATATTTTAGATTTAGTGGTGTGGGAAATTTATTTGGCTTAGGAAAAGCATGTAAAACTTACTTATTTTATTCAATATAAAGATTTTGGCATTTTTCATAATATTTTATTTTGTTCTTTTTGTTAATTTATTGGGAAATTAAACTACAATATATTTCATATCTTTAATTTAACGTTTGATTTCCCAAAAAAATTTACAAAAAAAATAAGGACTACACCACAAAAGGAACATACAGAAGATATTTCATTTTGATCTGACCACCCTGTATATACTCCACCTTCTAAATGGAATTGGAAATTTACAATAAAAAAAAATCTTTGTTAAAAAATGTCACCTGGTAAAAACCAGTGGCTGACGATCTAAAAGTGCAGAAGGGAATAATGATGGTATTAAAAATAATTACTATGTTTCCTTTTTTTTGTTAAAAGGCCCAGCACCTACTTCATCAGCCCCACTAGTATCACCCAGTGACAGTCCTGCTCCTAATTCCTCAGGTAATAATTATTAAAGCTTAAGTTTGGGCAGTATAACAAATTATTGCTTGCTAAGAGCTATAATGTAATGGATGTTTAAAGGTCCTCCAGCATCAGGCCCAGGAGCTCCAGATACAAGTGGCAGTCCAGCTCCAGGAGGTAACATTTCTTTTCTTTGCCATAACAATATTGCTGAAGTTTTTGTTTAAAGGTTCTCCAGCATCAGGACCAGGAGTTCCAGATACAAGTAGCAGTCCAGCTCCTGGAGGTAATACTTCTTTTTTTCCTTAACTCTATTACTGAAGTTTTTGTTTAAAGGTCCTCCAGCATCAGGCCCAGTAGCTCCAGATACAAGTAGCAGTCCAGCTCCAGCCCCTCCAGCAGGCGCAAATGGAAGTCCCGCTCCTAGCCCAGGAGGTAAATTTTTTTTGTTTATTAAACTCCATTACTGACGTTTTTCTTCACAGATCCTCCACCATCAGCCCCACCAGCCCCATCAGTAGGCGCAGATGGAAGTCCCGCTCCTAGCCCAGGAGGTAACATTTTCTTTTTCATTAGAACTCAATTACTGAGGTTTTCTTCACAGGTCCTCCACCAACAGGCCCACCAGCTCCTCCAGCAAGCACAGGTGGAAGTCCCGCTTCTAGTCCGGGAGGTAACATTCCTTTTTTCTCTCACAAACTCAATTACTGACGTTTTTCTTTACAGTTCCTCCACCAACAGGCCCACCAGCTCCTCCAGCAGGTACAGATGGAGGTCCCGCTCCTGGCCCAGAAGGTAACAATTCCCTTTTTCCTTTTTTAAACTCAATTAATGACGTTTTTCTTCATAGGTCCTCCACCATCAGGTTCACCAGCTTCTCCAGCAGGCTCAGATGGAGGTTCCCCTCCTGGCCCAGGAGGTAACAATTCCTTTTTTCCTTTTTTAAACTCAATTAATGACGTTTTTCTTCATAGGTTCTCCACCAACAGGTTCTTCAGCTCCTCCAGCAGGAACAGTTGGAAATCCCGCTTCTAGTCCAGGAGGTAACATTTCTTTTTTCTCTGTCAAACTCATTTACTGAAGTTTTTCTTCACAGGTCCTCCACCATCAGGTTCACCAGCTCCTCCAGCAGGCTCAGATGGAGGTCCCGCTCCTGGTCCAGGAGGTAAAGCAGTAGTTGTTTCTCTTAAAAAATAAATTACTGACGTTTCTCTTTCCAGGTCCTCCACCAACAGGCCCACCAGCTCCTCCAGCAGGTACAGATGGAAGTCCCGCACCTAGTTCAGAGGGAACATTCCTTTTTTTATTAGAACTCAATTACTGACGTTTTTTTTCACAGGTCCTTCATCAGCCCCACCAGCTCCTCCAGCAGGCACTGATATAACTCCCGCTCCTAGTCAAGGAGGTAACATTTCTTTTTTCATTAGAATTCAATTACTGACGTTTTTCTTCACAGGTCCTCCACCATCAACCCCACCAGCTCCTCCAGCAGGCACAGATGGAAGTCCCGCTCCTAGTTCAGGAGGTAAATTCCTTTTTTCTCTTCCAAACTCTATCACTGTAATTTTCTTCCACTAACAGGCTCGCCAGCTCCTCCAGCAGGCGCAGATGGAAGTCCCGCACCTCCAGCATCAGCTCCACCAACTCCTCCAGCAGAAACAACTCCTGCTCCGAATCCAGGAGGTAATACATTTTATTAGAATTCAGAAATTTTCAGATTCACCACAAAAATTATATTGTCTATTTTTAATAACTTTTTGTTGAAAGGTGTCCCACTTTCTACACATGCAGGATCTATAGCGGAAGCAAGCTACAATTCCACTTCTTATCCAAAAGATAATGATAATAAAACAATAATTTCTCCATAGATTTATCACTTTCGTGTTATTTTTTTTTTTAATATTCTTATTTGTTAAAAGGTAGTACCCCGTTAAATCGAAGAGCACCTGACGCTGGACCTTCTAACCCAGCAGGTAACAATAACATAACTTTTTCCAGCAATACCTTTACAAGTTTTATTGTTTAGGGCAAGCATCAGGCGAAGGCAGTCTAGTCCATCTTATCCATAGAATACTAAGGGGAAATATAGGAGCTGGAGGTAAGATAATATTTTTTTAATAGGTATTTAACTACGATAATTACTTTCTAACTTTTTCAAAAATTAAGATTTAACTGTGTGATCAAAGTTTAAAGATGCAGCAACGCCTTCAAGTACTCAGAATTGGTTCCAAAGGATGTAAAACTGCATTTATCTTCGTGGAGAACTTTGAATAGCGTTTAAAAGTTATCTCTTATTTTTTTTATCTAATTTTGACATATAAAGTGACATTTTTCAAAACTGACTTCCGTTAGCAAACGTCACATTTTTCGTAACCAGTTACATAATGGAAAATATTATGTAACTGATGATGAAAAATAAATTTTATCTACAGTTAATAAAAATAAGAGAGAAAAGAAGAAAATTCAATGTCATATTATAGAAAAATAACAACAACTAGAACTGAACAATAAGAATAATAATATTAATGGTAAAATAATAAAGAAAAGTCTGAAATTAATGAATAAAATAAAAGTATTGTCTTGTGTAATATTGGTTGCATAACTTGTAGGAATCAAAAAGTGCTGTTTTCATAACATAAAAATTAATTAAAAATGGTTTAAAAGCACATAAAGTGAATTAAATTTTCTTTTTGTCAAAATTAGATAAAATCTTGTATGAAACGTATGAAATGCTTTTTTGTGTAACTCGTGCATTTCATAACTGGTTACATAAATAGCTATTCTAGCTGTTTGTGCAAAGTTTAAAAGTATTACTGCTTTTTTTATATATTTTTATATATAAAAATTCGATATGGGTACTACTTTGCCTATAAAAATCAAAATATATATATTTCTTTCTAAATAACGTTGTTGAAATTAATTTTTTTCAATCTTTTCAGTGTATGGAAATCTTGAATTTGAAAAACGACAAGGTAAGATTTTTTTTTCAATTATTTCAAGCAATAACTAAATTTTTCTCCTTCCCATTTGGTAAACAGCGCATTTTGATAAAGTAACTATTATTTGCAAACTCATTTTCACTGAACTTTCAACTCCAATCATCTAATATTGATAAATTTTAAAAATTCCAGCTCATCGACATAATAACAACAGACAACATCAACAGGAAAGTCATCTCCAACAAGAGCATCTTCGCCAAGAGCGTGAACATCATCAGCAAAACCTACATCAGCTACACGAACGTCAACAACATCACCAAGA
>CAJUYI010000368.1:119276-135991 GCA_910591695.1 Galerucella pusilla
TACACGAACGTCAACATCATCACCAAGAGCGTGAACATCATCAGCAAGAGCGCGAACATCATCAGCGAAATCTTCAAAATCAACAAGACCGTGAGCAGCATCAACAGAAAGAACATAGCTAAATAATACATGCTATGAAAAAAATTGGTAGACTTGTTAGTAAAGTAGTGTATAGACAAATAATTGTTTTATTTTATCTAAAACCCTCCTGAATATCCTGCGGATTTAGCTTGGTTGAGGTGAGCTTCAAAACTAAGTTGGAGGAGTTGAATCTCACTATTCTAAAAGAAGTGAAGAGACCACTTCTCCACTTAATCTACAGAACTCATAAAGTATACTTAAAAGCTGGTTTTCCTTTGGATCCGTTGAGATAGGATGAAAAAGTAGGTTTTCTTCGCATGGAAGAGTTAGATCTGGCAAATGCTAAAATTCTGCTAAGACCTATACCTTCCACCCAAAGATTACCCATATTATATACATGCTGCTTTGAGATAATCTTCCACATCACAGCTATGGAAGCTTACAAATATTGCTGAATGGAGGTCCAGGAGTCGTGGTATGAAGGGTTTTTTGATGGTATTCCGCATTTGGTACTGCCATCGACCATGCTTGAGACCATCTACAAAGAGCCTTGAATTCTCATAAACCATCTCCACAGGCACTCTAAGGGCAGCTTTTAGACCAGCTTTAGAGACAAATCAATCAAGGCTACTAAAATGGCTTTATTGAAAGAATGCATAGTTGTTGGGCTTTAATTACTCTGTACATGTTAGAAAAAATAAATAATGTCACTTTTATGCAATATAATTTATTTTTATTCAAAAAATATCTGTTTTTATAAGCCAAAATTATAGGAGATGGGTTGGGATCTAAGAGATGGGATGAAATCAAAGGATGCAGTAATGCCAGGATCACCCTGGGCAACCTTGGGAAGCTAGCGCTTCAAGGTTGGTGCAATGAAAGAAAATGCTTATTTTGACGTCCAATATAACATGCTAAAATTTTAAAAAGAATCTGTCGGTGGACAAAGTTCATAAAGAAGTGTGAACTTACCAGAATTTAAGATCTTCGAACACCATAACTGACATTAAAATGAAAAATATAAAATATAATCTATTGAATAAAATATAACAGCAGCCGTGGATGATATGTGTTGAGGTGAATTATTATCTTATCTTTATTTATGTTACCTGTTAAAACTTGTGTCATCAAACATCAAATACGAGAAATATTTACGTCAGATCTATTTCATTTTATACATTATTGTTACTTTTTTACATATTTTGAGAAAGATTCGAAAAGATATATTGTGTATAAAGGGTTATATTTCACGACAATTTTAAAATTGTTTGTAATTTGACTATTTAGTTAATTAATAAAATAGTTTAAGTACAACATTATTTCTTTTTTTACCAAAGAAGATCGACATTTCGTGAAATAGGTGCATCATTGGACATTTTTAATACCACTTTCTCCAAAAGAAACACCACAGGAATAGTAGACGGATAGTAGACAAGTGGATTCGCAAAATACCAGTTTTTATTAAATAATATTTTAACAAATAACACATTCATGAAAACAGTTTAGTAACTTTAAAACTAGTATGAATGTGGCCACCTAACAGCCCAGAATTAAATCCGGTTGATTATTCAATTTGGGGAATTTTCGAACAAAATTTGTGTGAGGGACTACAATTTGAAACAATCGAGCAGATCAAAGATAGAATGCAGTTTGTTTGCAAAAATTTTGAACAGGGTGCAATAAATGGGGGTATTTTATGGCGCAGACGACTTCAAGACAGGGCCGGATCTACAATGGGGCATCCGGGGCGGTGCCCTGGGGTCCCCGACCTTAGGGCCCCCCTGGCAGAGAATAAAAAGGGAACAATATTTAGCCCTTTCTGGACATATTTAAAAATTTTATACAAAAACAAACTTGAAAAAAAAGATTGAAACATGTTAGTTGACTCAGAGTTTGCTAGTTTGACTTAATGTACATCTCGTCTACAATGATAGAGGAGAACCAATTGATTAAAGACGTATGCACATTTTGTCCACTCATAATTTGAACCTTGTACTGAAAGACGCAGTTTCGTCTAACAGAAGCATTGAGGAATTCTTCGAAACTGTTCAATCTGTTTATGATTTTTTTGGCAACAGTATAAGTCGATGGGAAAAATTACAGAGCGCTTACGAGAGCGGTGCACCCACTTTGAAAACATTGAATCCAACTCGCTTTTCTGGAAGGTACGATGCTGTTCATGCTTTGGAACAAAGGTTTTGTGATATCCTCAAATGTTTAAGCCAAATAATATTGAAAACAAAAAAGTCTAACGAAAGAAACATGGCGTTGAAACTTGATTTTGTCTTTCTCCTCTTTCTTCAAGATGAAATTTTGAACTAACCGTCAAAATTATTGCAGTCAGAAACAATCGATCTTTTTTTTGCACATGATCAGCTTCAAAATGCGTTACAGAGAATTCAGAGCTTGAGAGACAATTTCAATTCATTAATGATGAATATGTGTCAGAAATTTGCGATAAGTGGAAAATTGAAAGATGTCGCAAGATGAGAGATTGAATGTTTTCTTTTTCGACTTAATGTTTTCTACCCAATGATAGATACAATATTATCGCAACTTGAATCTATGTTTGTTGGAATGAAAAATGTTCTGAAAACTTATAGAATCCTGCAACCTCAGTATCTTACAAGTTCATCCAAAAGCGAGTTGGAGCAAGAAGCTGATTTGTTTTCCAAAACCTTTTCGAATGATGTGTCACCTTCCTTTTCCTCTCAGTTGCTTTCTGTATATTCAACATTTTCAAACGAAATCAATTCAATGAAAGATGTCAAAGAGCTAGCCCGTTTCTTGATAATTCAAAATGCGTCATTGTCGTCCAGTTATCCAGATGTGTGCACAGCACTTCTGATGTTTCTAACTGTCCCTATCACTACTGCGAAAGCTAAACAGACTTTATATAAATTAAAGTTAATCAAAAACTACTTGCGTACCTCAATGGGACAAAATAGACTTAGTAATTTAGCGCTACTGTACGTTGAATATCAAAGAGTGCGCAAGATTGACTTTAATAAGGTAATAAACAAATTTTCTTCTAGAAAATCTAGAAAAAAGTGTTACAAAATGTCACAAGAGCATTTGCAAACATTCATAGGATATTGCCTGCAGATTATAATAACTGTTTTTACGAGTTGTGAACAATAAATATCGTCATTAACAGAAATCTGTCGTTCTCACTCAATATTTATCATAACAAGTGATTTATGGGGCCCCAAATTGTCTTTTCCCCGGGGCCTTTCCAACTCAAGCTCCGGCCCTGCTTCAAGAAGTGGTAAACAATAATGGTGGCCACATTCATAATATTTTTCTCTAAGTTTTAAAGTTACTAAACTGTTTTCACAAATGTGTTATTTGTTAAAATGTTATTTATTTAATAAAAAAATGGTATTTCGCGAGACCGGTAATTTAGGAAAAGTGTTCTGGATAGTTTATCTACCGAAAAAGCATATTAGTACAATTTTAACTAAGACAGTTTTCATTTGTAACGAGCTCAAATGCACTGTTATATAATTTTTTTCATAAGTCCGACCCTGTACATTATTTTTGCTTCCAAATTTACAGTCATGTTAAGGACATGTTAGGTTATTAGCCCTGCAAAAAGAAAATAAATCGCCCAAAACACAAAAAAAATATTTCCAATTAAAAAATGTACTCGTTTATTTCTGCCCACAGTGTAGATTAAGTGACATGGAAGAAGAAGCCTCCATCCACAGGCGAACAGTAAAGTTTATTTAAAAAAAAACAGATTAATTAAAAATTAATAATTGACTTACCTGTCACAAAAACAAATATTCTATCACGGAAATCACCGTCTAAATGATAAAATAATTAGATCACGAGGTTTTTATAGTTGAGCCGATCCCCTATAGATAAGAAAAGGTATCGACAACCAATTGGTTTTCGATAAATATATATACCAACTCCTTGTGATGTTTACATAACTAATCGAAATAGATTTTTTTGCACAAAAAAAGAACCAAAAAGAATCAACGAATAATTTTGTATATATGTCAACATGATAGCGTTGAGACAAGTGCTTTTCTCTCACTTTTCGAATAGATAAAGACGTTTATCAACGATGTGTGAGCAAATAAAGTTGAAGAAATTAATTCATTTATGTCATAATCGTAACAAATATGATAATTTTTATTTTAGGTAATCTTTTATCTCTGTAGGTGCTTGAAATTGGTATTTGTTTTTAAAAAGCTTTATTCTCAAGTGTGGTGACCCAATATTTTTTGTTAAAAACGTTCTAAATTTTATCAATTTTAAATAATATAATATATAGGTTGTCGAAGTAATAATCAAAGTCCTTTTTTCTATACAGAAGGTATCTATCTAACTTTAAAAGAGTTATTATTCAATAATACTTGATACGAACCGTGTAACTAGCGTCCCATCTACGAGAGTCGGATATAAAAACAAATTCATGGCCTGTATCAGCTTCCAAAACATATATAGTCTTAATGGACGACACAAAATTTGTTACGGAATTAAGCAACAAGAAGGAATGGGATCCAGCAAAGAGGGGGACTGAAATACCTTTCTTGGGGTCTGAACCCTTTTACGAAATCAGCTCCAATGTAATATTGGAAGAAATAGGTAAAGCCGAGAAAAAGAGAAGATCTGACCATTGGAAAGATCTAGTAGGGCTTATACAATCAAAGACTCTTCTGGGGGACTACAACCTGTTGTTGCATAAGTCAAAGTAAAACTGCATTAACAGTTTTAACAGGGATCCTAACGGGACATTGTCGCCTGAATGGGCACCTGAAAGAGCTCAAAATAGTGGAGGAAGAAGAATGCAGATTTTGTGGCACATACTTTCTGAGAGTCTCTGAGACTTTCCACATGAATTATAATTGGAAGTAAAAGGAGGGCACAAGTACACAATACATCTTTTAGGTCTCAGTAAATGTCACCCCAATATACCCCAGTCCAGTGTTTCACTCTAAAGTGTAGTATAATGTCTCTATATTTATTTAATTCTCACATATCCTATAAAAGATATGCTTAAATAGCTTTTTGCATTACCTACAAAGTGTTATTATCTCTTTTAGATCACCCTGTATATGAAATCACATATTTTTTTTTCTCTCTTTCATTTACTGATAAATTTTCTAAGAAGTGAAGCAATTTTAAAATATATACTTATATAAAAATATTTGTCATACAGGTGCTGCTGATAAACTGTGTATTATTAGCTCTTGAGAAAAGTAAATATACTTATTTTCCAAATCGTTATCAATATCGCTAGAATTTACTTTAGTTTCGATACAATCAATTTATAAGTTTAAAACACACAAAATGTAATTGGGAGATTAATATTATTTTTTTAAAGAAATGTATGTCATAAGTTTGCTTTATTGCTCGTATTTACAGGTTGATTGCGTAATAATAAATATTTATTGCGATTTCATCATCGTGTAAACTGAAGTTTTTGTCACTTTTCTCCATCAAATTCCAGTCCATGGGTCTCAAAATTGTTAAAATCGAAAAAGCACAGTCTTTCTTATACCCTTAATTACAGTTTCCCGTAATAATTACCATATTTAAGTAGAGCGTGTTACCAGTAGATGTCAAGATCAAATTGGAAAATTATTTTTTAAAAAGAGTCTATGTTTGAACCTTTCAGGGACAATTATAATCTTAAATAAGTTCTAAAAAAGTACCTACTGTATTTGTAGAACATCCTGAAATTAACTAGAGTCGCACTATTGTTACTATTGGAATAGACGCAGGCATATAACACTACACAATGATGTAAATTTGCTTAATCTTTCTCATATATTACAAAAGCAGATGAAACATAAATGTGTGTAATTTTTTTAATATAAAATTTAACTAAGAATGCAATAAAGATAAGCATATCACTGAATTCAAACAATTTATCATGCGTTTTATTGTTTTTTTTTGGGAGAATTGTTTGATTTGTAAATTATGTCAAAGATGTAAAGCAATTTTTACTACACAATAGTAAAATTTGAATGCTTATTTTAGTAAACTGGAATTGTAACCACTAGTTAAAATATAAGTTTATTATCTTTGCTTATTCATTAAAGTTAACTTAAATCCAAACACAAACTGTATGACAAAATAGATTATTTTATCTCTAACACTTCTATATTTGTTTTACATTGTGAGTAATAAATTAAAAATTACTTTAAAAAAAATCATAACGTATTAATTCTATTAATTTAATACACATTGCGCCATCTATACTTCGACTTCCGAACCTCTCGGCGACAATACTTCTTCTTCCTTGAGAGACTAGACTTCATCATTACACTATTCATCCAGACTTTTTCTTGGCTGCGTACTTGCTACGTTTCATTAAGCATTGCTCATCCCCTCAGGATCTACTGCTTTTCTGATCACTGTTAATTATTTCAAAGTTAACAATTAGTTTGTTTGAGACTAAATCCGGGAGATACCTAGAAGTCCTGCCTTAGACTGAAAAGTCCACAAAAAAAAGAAGAAATATCATCTGACGCCCCTGACGGCCATTTTGTACAATACATTACGTGTATGTTTAAATTATGGCGGCAGATGTATATAGTGAGATAACAAATAATTCATGGAAAATGTGTTTTCCAATAATAATAAATTTAATAATGTCCATAATAACATACTACATAACAGTTAGATTAATTCCAGGACTAAAAGACAAATTTATCAAAGCTAATTTATTTGGAATTGATATGAGCAAAACAACCAGTGATAAAGTGTAAGGTTATAAATATTCAAAACTGTATAATTCCTAATAATAATCTATATTGTAGGCCAGAATCATTAGGGGTAGTTACAGGATGCTCCTTTTTAATAACCATGTTTTTATTCATACCAATTCCTTTTGCCAATAATTTGTTTAATGGAGAATTTCCACACAATGAGGTTCGTGTTATTATTCCACGTAAGATATTAAAATATTAATTATTACTCTTTTCTTAGTTCGTGGAATTAATAGCAGCACTTCTGTCTATATGCTGCATGTTATTACTAGGATTTGCTGATGATGTGTTAGATTTACGATGGAGACATAAACTTCTACTCCCAACAATAGCTTCACTGCCATTACTAATGGTTTACTATGTAAATTTCAATTCAACAACGATAGTAATTCCTAAACCATTTAGAGAACTATTTGGTTATTCTTTGGACATTGGTATTTTGTACTATATTTATATGGGAATGCTTGCTGTATTCTGCACTAATGCCATCAACATTCTGGCAGGAATTAATGGTCTAGAAACGGGACAAAGTGTTGTGATTGCACTTTCAATTATTGCTTTTAATGTAACAGAGCTTTCTGGAGAACTTTGGAAAGCTCATCAGTTTAGTCTTTACTTCATGCTGCCTTATACAGCAACTACCTTCGCTTTACTCAAGCATAATTGGTGAGTACCTATCTTTATTGTTTTTTCATGTAATGGGGAATTGGGGGTAATTTTTTAAGTAATAAGATCATTAAGCTGAAACTAAATATCCTAATTTCCTTTCTATAGTTGTACAAATTTCTTGCTTAGACTTTGGCTTGGGATTTGGGAGAATGTCTCAGATTTAAACGAAAAATATTGGCATAATTATGTTTATTCACATCGGCATTTGATTACAAACAAATTAAAATTAACAATAGATAAATATTTGGCTAGAATATTGTGTTATAGTACACATTAAACTGTTAGTTTGTAAATATCACAAAAATAACCACGTTATCTGCAAGGGGTACAAATGTAAGCCACTAGAAAGCATATACATACATGTAAATCAAAACAAAACATAGTTTTTAGTAACTTCATAACACAACCTAACGTTTCAACTAAAAATTAAGAGGTTAATATTAAAAATCAACAAAGGAACTTATCGTTAAATAACTGCACACAAAAATGTTGAAAACTGCTTGATCTTAAATTATTTGGGAAGACATTATATATCATAATAATCAGCTTTTGAATAGAAATTTATTAATAAGAAATCGTATTTCCAATTGAATTCTAGTACGAATTTTGGTGCGAAATAATTATCATGATATTTATGTGCCCTGGTAAGCCCTGTTTTACCATCTATGTACACTCCGTTTTCAATCAGGTCTTCTATATAACTACTATCTATTTTTTGGTGATCTATTTTATCCCAGTTTATCACATTTTTCGGTTTATTCGATAGAAACTCTACTATAGTGGCAGGATCGTTACAGTATTCACAGTACCATCCTCCGTAATGGTTAAGATCTCCCAGCATTAGACCTACAAAAAAAATATCACAATAAAATAAATCGTATCAAATTTTATTATACTAACCTTTATAAGTCTTATTATTACTGAGAAATGTAATTTCATTATTAAATGTTTCTTTTAAAAATGAAACGGTACAGGCACCTCCTCCAGTAATTGTTTTTTCTGGATGCTTCCAAAAGAATCCAAATACTGACCAACGGTATCTGAATTTAATTGGCTGCGGCCAGTGATCATGGAATTTTAGGAAAATTAAAGCATCTTTATTTGGCAATTCGTACAGGTCACTTGAAAGGATTATATCATCGTTCCTTATGTTTTTTAAGTAATTTTTAACTCTTTTCCATAAATTTTCTCCGTCATTTTGAACATATAGAATTTTGTTCTGGTATTCTTTACAAAAGTTGTTGTCTAATTTTTTTTGGAGGAAACTTTCATTGTCATCTTCGTATAATACAAATAGATCAACTAATGTACCTAAATCATTTATTCGCATATCTGCTAAATACTCGGAGAACTTATTTACTTTAAATAAATATATCAATCTTCTTTCAAACGTCCTAGGTCCTTTGATTTTATAAGGTTTTTTACTAGTTAAAACAGCTCTCCACATCACCTCAGGTAATCCACAATCATTCCCATGCCATCCAGGTAGACAAGTGCACTTCCAATTTACTCCTCCAGATACTTTCATTGATTTTAAATCCGTGCCATTTTTAAAACATAAACTAGAGTTAAAATCAATATAACTTTCTCTTGTGTTCACAGTTTTGAGTATGATATTGCTTTTTAATGTATGATATGTCGTTTGAGTTTCGGTAAAATATTCTTCGTTTTTTATAAAATTTACGCCGTTTTCTGGGGTTTTTCGATTAGCTTTAAGTTGCGAATAAAAGTAAATCAATATTAGAAGCATCTGACATAGTATTAGTATCCATAGGGATATTTTTTTAAGGTTTAAATGAAAGATATACATTTGTTTTCTTTAGCAGCTACATAACCTTAAAATTTCTTGTAGAATTTAGACCAAAACGGAGAAAATTGTTAATGATTGTGTATTTTTTTGAATTAATTTCTTGATAACTGTCATATTTGAGTCCAAACACGGGGTTTAAAAAAAGGGAAACACCCTTTTTTTCTAAAATTCAAGTTATTTTCGGCAGGAGGTAAACATTTGGAAAATAAGTGACAACTGACAGCTGTGACAGTTTAGGAGTTTAGTAGACATTTGACAGTGACAGATTTGAATTTAATAATAGTTTATTTATTTACATTTTTGTAAATGTACAATTTTGTTTCAGGTATCCTTCCAAAGTTTTCGTTGGTGATACGTTTTGCTATTTTTCAGGTATGACATTCGCAGTCGTAGGTATATTAGGTCATTTCAGCAAAACTACTTTATTATTTTTCATACCACAAGTGTTTAACTTCCTTTATTCTTCTCCCCAACTTTTCCGTTTAATTCCTTGTCCCAGACATCGACTACCGAAATTCAATTCTAAAATAGATCGTATGGAAATAAGCACAACAATTTTCAAATATTCAGAATTGAATATTTTAGCAAAATTCATTATAAATCTATTTAGAATATTCAAATTGATAAAATGGCAGGAAAAAGATGGTGTTGTTGTTACAAATAATTTAACTCTTATTAATTTAGTGCTACTGTACTGTGGACCATTGCACGAAGCCAAATTAACAACAATTCTAATTTGCATACAGATACTTTTCACTGGAATTGCTTTTGCGATAAGGTACCCATTAGCATCTGTTTTTTATGATGTTTAGCTCAAACTACCACCAAAGAAATCAATTCTATTATACACTCAAGCACTTTGTGATCCAAATATTTTTTTACATATTATTTAATATACTGAGTGTTCTATTTAAAATTCTAAAACAGCCAAAGATATTTATTGGGATGGAATCTCTTGGTTTTTAGCATATTTATATTTTTCACCAAATTTAGCTTAGGAAATTATCTTGATAGATGCAAGTGCTTTTAAATTATTAACTAGTGAGTGTTTGTTATAGATTGTTCACTGTGCCTGACTAGGATTTAAAAATTGATATTTGTATCTAAATTTTTCCAATTTTGTTTAATAATTTTTTAAATATTCTATATCAATAACTAGTTCTTTTTTTGGCAATTGGAAGCTTTCGTAATGGTTAATATTCATCTTGTTTTACTTTAAATCGATTGTAGTCTGTTTAATATGACTGGGTTTGTTTGAAATTCAATTAATCCCAACTTTAAATCACCTCTCTTGGTCCTGATGAACACAAAGGTTCCTCGTTATCAAAAATATAAATAAAATTTTATATCAGTTAAAGATTATTTTGTTATACTTTGAACTTACTGTCATTAAATTTGTTTTTATTTACAAAAAAAAATCTAATGCACTAAATTTTTGTTTGTCACAAGATTATATAAGCCTACTTCCTACTCCCCACCTTCACCTTTTAAAAACTTACCATTTTTAAGGATTTCTACAGCACATGGAATTTTCTTTATTAAATGAAATTAAGCTGTTTTATTTGCCTGACAAATTACATTGTTGATTAGGGTTGTAGTATAGGTATTTGAATATGTAAATAAAAATATTTTTGTAGTTGAAAGGTATGGACATTATTTTTATCACCCTATAAATTAATTAAGATATGGTATACATATGCCATAGTGCACTTTTGCACTATACATTTTTTATTTTGATTGTTATCTTGGGATATTTTCAAAGTCCAAGGTTTGGTACCAATGAAATTAAAATAGAATCACTTTAGAACTATTCTAGAACGTCTTTCATCACAATTAGGTACACATATTGTTTTCGAATTGTTATAAATCTAACAATACCATGATCACTATACATCTTTTGTCTATGGTACCACCTTTAGAGCTATACCTACTGGATCTAGCGCAAAAGAAATAATAATTGGTTTATAAATAAAGAAGTTGGATGTAACAAACTTGAAAAATATGGTATACAATTCGAATTAAGAGTCTCATTTTTTAGAAATCAGTTAAAAATATCGGTTAAATATACAGCTATTTGTGTATCCATATTAGCTAGAGATAATTTATGTTTTTTATTGTAAATTTGAGTATTTAGACAGTGAGTGATACCTCGTTGAAAACATCATGAAACTTTTTAGTCTAAACATGATAGTGCATAATTTATAGAATTATATCATGTTGTAACGAAATTGTTATCAAATTTAAATAAACTAATCAATTTCTAATTTGAAATTGCAAAATTTAAGGTTAGGAGTTTGGAAATAATATACAGAGTATGGAAAATCCCCCTAGACATTTAAAAATTTTCATTGTATAAGAATGTTGGTGGTGCTTTTTGAATTTGTAGATACTCTGCTATTTTTTATCAGTGTTATTGACCCCCCCAATCTCCGAATCTAATTTTTTTCAACTTTGTTTGGTGACCTAATTTGTTAAATTATTATTTGAACATCGTTTCCGGCAATAATAATCAGTTTAATTATACAATCCTTATTCTCTTTTTAATAAAACAAGTGAGAAAAAAAATGTAAGGACACTTTTAAAAAAAACATGTTTTCGTAAAAATTATAAATAAATTATTAAAAACAAACAAAAGATAAACGGGTTCGAAATATTTGACATTTAAAAGTTATCTGGATTTTTATAAAAGCAAACATTTTAAGAGGACCAACAGTATCATTTCTATTAGAAATATTTTTATTTAAAAAAATAAATGTTTTTGTGCATTAAATTTATAAAAATACAAAAAAAAATTATTTCGACAGTTGAAATTGTCAAAATTCATGACACAAACATGAATATTATTATACAGCATGTCCACGGATGAAACATTTTACATTATATAATTATTTTAACCCCCTCTATCGTGGTGAAAAATATGAAACTACATTTATTATTTAAAGTATATTTATTTTCAATTAATCGTTTTTTTTGTAAATAAATTTTCAAAATATTAACAAAGTCCTTTTTTAACAAAATATTTTTTTATATAATATATACATTTATAGGCAGTTAATTTCAACATATATTAATTTATATCTATAGAATTATTTGAATTATATGTATATTTTTGAAATTATATACAGTATGAGGTAAATAAGAATTCTAATAATATGATAATATTGTCGCATACGGCCGGAGTTTCTTTCTCGTACTGTATATTTTGAATGTTATGAAACTAGACTGCCCTTTTATTCATCACTATGGGGTTATTTTTTAACCAAAATGAGTTAAATTTTCTATAATTAATTTCACTGGTATAGCACTTGTAAATTTTTTCCATATTAAGTAGACATTTTTTATCTCTTAACAAAAAAAAAATTACATATATATATATACTACTTGAACACAATTCAAAACACTTAAATCTAATAAACACATTTTTGTACTTAAAATTCTTCTGAAAATTATCAATAGCGCAAATATTGTGATTTTATTTAATTTTTATTGGGCCTGGTGTCGTACTGAAAAACTCTGCTATTAATAATTTTCAAATAGGCTATAACAATAATAATCTAGTCAACAAGTGCCTTTTTGGCCAACTTTTTTCAGCAGTCTCCGAAAATTATGATCGAGGTGTCATTCGATTCGAGATGGCATCTAGATGATTTTTGAAAAAAATGAAGTTCCGCTAACAAAAATTGCAAAAGTTATTAACAATTAACTAAAAAAAAGGGGGGGTTTAGTTTTTTGCAAAAATCTCAAAAACTAATAAACATTTTTCAAATTAAAAAAAAGATTTAGAAGTGGGAGAAAATAATCGTTAATTACAAATGCGTTTTTAAGCAATAAAAAATTTTTTTAAGGAACAATTTTTCTTATAAAAATCATTATTTGTATCAAAGATTGAAATTCCATAAAAAAAATTTCAATTATCTAATAAACAAACGCATTTGTTTATAACAATTTCTTAAACAATAACATAAAAATTTAAAAAAATTATTTTTATGCAGCTTCTAATAACATAAAAACGGATCCTTAAAAATTATTTAAAAAAAAATTTTTTTCCAATGATTAATTTAAGTTTTTAATTTGGCAACAACGATAATTATTAATAAAAACCTGAAAAATAAACATTTTTTAATTTTTCCAACGGGGATCTATTGTGAAGCCTTTCAAGAATTGCTCCAAGAGAGGAAAAAAATCTCAAATTTATAGTTTAACAATTATCACACTTGCAATGTTCATGTTCAAGCAGAAAAAAATTATTAGTTAACAATTGAATAACTAATTGAAAAATTGTGATAAAAACTTTTTTCAGGCGAACTATTGTTCATTTATCTATCCAGTAAGCACCTGAATTTTTTCATTTCTTAAATTTCATATTTAATATGTTAAAATAATTTTTATTAATAAAGTTTTCTCCTCTTCCTCCTCTTTTCAAATCTTTTTTTTTTATTTGAAAAATCTTTATTAGTTTTTGAGATATTTGCAAAAAACTAAACCCCTTTTTTTTAGTTAATTGTTAATAACTTTTGCAATTTTTGTTTGCGGAACTTCATTTTTTCCAAAAATCATCTAGATGCCATCCCGAATCGATTGACACATCGATCATTATTTTCGGAGACTGCTGAAAAAAGTTGGCCAAAAAGGCACTTGTTGACTAGACTATAACAGATACCCAAATATTCCACCAAAAAGAAATTCAAAATTATGGGATCGAATTTGAATGTGAATAATAATATATGGGTAACTATGGCGCTGCTAGGGGGTTACATTGTATATATTTATTAAAAAAAAAAGAAGAAATTTCACAGCCCTAATCTAATTACTTTGTTTTTAAATATTACACAAAAATAAAATATACAAATGCTACATTTACAGCTTTCAAAGGACTAGACTTAATAAATACAATACAAAAAAAATAACCCCAATACACTTAAACTATTTAATTATTATACTTATTGTTATAACAATATCACAAACGTTTTTTTTTATTTTAAATCTATTTTTGAATTTAAAAGCGAAAAATTAATGAAATGCGCTGTAAAACTAAGTGTGGATAGGTTTAAAAATTTCAATAAATTCTGTAGACAAGAAAAATTAATTTTTGGAATTTTTAACTAATTTTTTTGGGGGGAGGGGTGAATTGGGAAAAACAAACTAGCTACTGTGACATGTGTGGATAGGTTTAAAAATTTCAATAAAATCTGTAGACAAGGAAAATTAATTTTCGGTATTTTTAACTAATTTTTTTGGGGGGAGGGGTGAATTGGGAAAAACAAACTAGCTACTGTGACATGTGTGGATAGGTTTAAAAATTTCAATAAATTCTGTAGACAAGGAAAATTAATTTTTGGAATTTTTAACTAATTTTTTTTGGGGGGGGGGGTGAATTGGGAAAAACAAACTAGCTACTGTGACATATCAAATGAAAGGGTTTTTTGTAAGGGCTCAAAATGAATATTTTTCATAATTTTAAAGTTGATATTTGGGAAAATAGAATAAAACAAAACATTTAACCGCCTCATTTGAGCCTTAATTACTTAAATAATAGTTTAGATTGAATTTTTTTACAGTATTTAATAGAATATCGGTCATAATGATTTGAATATTGTATTATATTAACCAAAATATGACTCAAATTATCTAAACGTAAACATATCTAATTTTTCTTTGGTTATATATATTTGTTAGATAATTTTGTAGGAAAACAATAAGGTTATCGAAAGTTAAACCTTGGATAAATCGTTCAAATAACCAAAAATTTTACGAACGGTTCCCCCATATCACGTGTAAAGTATATGATTTAGCATTTATTATCTTTTTTTCTTCGAGAAATATGAACAAATTAGTGCCATAGCAAACTTTATAATTTATCTGAAGTATTTTCGTGTTTCTACAAAAAATAAGTTTTTCTTAACAAAAAAACAAGTATTCCTCTGTATAAAACCCCCTTAAAAGTAATTCTTGATGCTTTTTTTACCCCTTTTCAAGTTTTGGAAGTACGTTTATGGGTTTTAGTCCAAATTTTCTACGATTTTTTGGTTAATAAATTCTAAAAATCGTATTATAAAAACACAAATTAAGTGTGAAACTCGATAATGTATTTTTATACTGCGTGTTTCATTGAGAAATGGCCTAACTTTAACTGTAGATGCAGGTCCGGCTTAACAAAAAATTTCAAATCGCGTCTTTCCTAAAAACAACACCCTGTATATTGATTTTTTTTTAAATTGCACTTTATAATTGGAAAGAGTATAAGAAATCGAAACTACTATCTCCTTTTTATTTTTCCGCAGACAATTTTCTACCAAAAATTTACCGTCAAAGTAATAATTTATACAAGTTTTGGTGGTTAACAATGGTACCTATCGGAGAGTTTTTTTTTATCTTGAAATGAACTCTATATATTGTATCTAGAGAAGCATCCTAGAAATTCAATTGAGTTTGTATGTTTACGAGTACAGACCACTGAAATACACGAATAAGAACGTAATCAAATGACGTCACTCCATGGGGCAGCCATCTTTATGATGTAAAACGCGTTTTGGTGGACTTTCAAATTTTATGATTTTCAAAGTCGTTTTAAAAGTAAAGTTTATATTTTTTTGAAAAAATAGGCATGCAAGGTGTTAGGATAAAGTTAGGATAAAGCGTCAATTCCCACCAATAGCAAAATTTATGCTTGTACCCTATTATGAAGAGCAGTTTAAAAAAAATCAATATACAGGGTGTTGTTTTTAGAAAAGACGAGTTTTGAAATTTTTTGTTAAGCCGGACCTGCATTATTTTTTTGGAGATGCTTTCGATGGAGTTTCTAGGTAATGGTTATCACGTGTACGAAATTTCGGAATAATATACAGGGTAACTCGGAAGTTATGAGGTTCGAAAGAAATAGGATAAATTTATAAAACACCCTGTATCTCGGTTATAAATTGCAGAAGACACATTAAATATAGGTTTTAGGAAGCACCAAAGTTATCTCCATCTACAGTTGAAGTTAGGCCCTTTCCCAATGAAACACCCTGTATAATTAATAATTATTTTCAATTTAAATCGAAAATATTGTATTTCTTTATCATTTTTTTAATCTGAAAAAAATGTAACTATTTTGATAAGAAATTCCAACCAGGATTCTAAAGTCTGATTTAAGTTTATTGAATTTTTGTTTATCTTTGATATCCTGAGCTTTTAATAGCTGCTACTCTTCGATATAATTTGGTTTGTTTTAGATAAAAACATCGAAATGAAAACAATTTCTTAGACTTTGCTAGGGCACTATCATTCACAGATATCCTTTTGTGTCTACAAAATATTTTTTATAGTTGAAATGAATTATTTATTTAGTTTTACAGTAACATTTTTTTTGACAGTTGACATAAGTACCGTTAAAAACTAGAGCTCGTCAAATATATACCATGGTACAGAAAAATTATTAATCAATC
>CAJUYI010000368.1:149509-163890 GCA_910591695.1 Galerucella pusilla
ATGTAATCGAAGGTATTTGGATGAAATAAGGTCGAATTATGTGTTTTCCTATCGTTTTAGACTGTTTCCTGCGTTCTTTCGAGTTTTGGTCTTTTTTTAAGCATATTCGACTGATTTTGTGCATTATTTAGTCTTCTTGTGTGCTTTTCAAGTGGATTTAAGGGTTTTTTTTTTGACTTATTTCGAGAACCGCGTGTTTTTCAGCGACCCTTTTTCGGCATGTCAACTTACGAATACCGAGTGCTGTAATTCTATTTTTCGTTATACTTTTGTTTCGTGTGTTCGAGTTATATTTTTATTTCCCGTAAATCAATACTGTTAGCAAACCCTGTATGCTAGTCTGCTACGGTACAAAAATAAACGAAAAGAAATTCCAGCAAACTATTAACTCCCAACTAGAACTAGAATTCTCGCAACAGGCTTGATTATTGGAAGCAGTGGCGCCTGGAGTCTGAGCGCCGGTCGGGCAGGATGTTGAAGGTTATTTTCAAAACTAACAGTTGTTCCAGTTGTTCCCGATACGCTACCATTCATATTTTCTGTATTCCACTGACCAAAAAAGTGAAAACGGTATATTATTTTTCATTAAATATTTTTAGGTTGTTTTTTAAATTATATGTTTTAGTTGTATACACGCCACTGGATTATTACTATTGATTTCTCCTGCCGTCTATTTTTTCTACCATGTCTAGCCTACCTTAAGGTCGATTGACTATAAATAGCGAAGTTTAATTTTTTATTTAAACAATTCAAATTGTTCCAACTCAACATTCTTCGGTAAATGCGATGTTTGATTTAAGAGTAGGTCCGGTCCTGTGCTTGATATAAAAACCCACTCACTTGTTGGTTGAATTCATGGGTAACTCGACATCTACAGCAAATATTTTATTGTTTCGTTTGTTATCAGAACCAGACATACACGTAGGTAAGTTGAATGTTAATTAATAAATACTGCAACTGTACAATTTTTAACCACGTGCATCTTGTTTGAAGGTCAATATGTATAACATTTTTGAAAATTCAATAGGTTAGTTTATAATAGAAATTGGCTAAAATGCTTTTATGTTCAATTCATTGAAAATAGATCGTGTTTCCAGTGCCGGCGTTCGAATATTTTTAAATCCATTTTTTCTTCTTTTGAAAATAATAATATATATATATAATCAAAAAAAGATAGTTGAGTCGATATCTAATTTATTCAGTTCGCATCCTGAGACAGCTGTTTCGACATCTTAGGTCTCATCGGTCAGGCTTTCCAACTGAGTAAACCAAAAATCAACTCGACTCTCATGATCAAAGATCACGGCGATACACCTAAGGCATAGGTGTCGCCATCTACAATACAAAACTGAAAGATGGGTGTGGAAAAGGTATATATATATATACAGTGCTATTTAAAAGTCCCCTCCCCCCTCGTATCTTTTGAACGGCTACACTTACATTAATAAAATTTGGAGGGTGAAAATAAAGTGTTGTAAACTTCTCTACGAATGGTAACAGTTGACGTAATAGTAATAGATGACGTCACTATGGCTATGTAGCCAATGTCAATGCCTTTCAAACGAGATATCACTTGCCATAAGGTCCTATTTAAAATTATTGGCCAGAGTGGCACTGTGACGTCATCTATTACTATTACGTCACCTGTTACCATTCGTAGAGAAGTTTACAACACTGATATTCCCGAACTTTTTTATTTCTTAGACCACTGATTTTTTTCAATTTAGATAGACCTCTTGCTTATCTGATATTATTTCTTTTCAAATTCATCAACTTTAAAAATATTTTGTTTCAAAAAACACATATAGGCATTATTTATAGATCCCTTTCTAATATTATATGTACTTAAACAATTTTTTTAGTGTACACAAGTACGTAATCAACTATTTATGGTGGACTCCATTCAATTTCATGTGATAAGAAGTGATAAAATTAATGCCTATAAAACTGATTAATCATTATACCTAGAACTTGCAGGATTTTCATCCAAATTTATCAATACTGAGATTATAATGTGACGTCACCTAGTAGAATTTGGTAAATATGAAATATGGTTATGAAAATACTTAGTAGGCTATATTTAACAAAGCTGTTGGTGTGTCTTGTAGGATTTATACATTTGGTAAGTTTATTTTTTGTTTTTTTTTTCACAAAAATTATGCTTCAACAAATGCTTTCACTCTTTTATATTCTTTTGATTCCCCCCCCCCCTTCTTTTACACGTCTGTTCAAGGCTCATAGGGCTTGTCTACTATCAGTGCAGATTGTTATGTTTTTCCCAGATTTTGTCAATACTATCTTATCTACAACTTTGTACAAGAAATGTTCCACCAAAAGATTACCACTCACTTTCAGTTTATGTCTTGTTCAACTTTAGCACCCTTTTAATGGGACAGTTTGCATAATTAAGGGAAGAAATGATATCTCTCTCCTTATCTACTTTATTTACAATTTCCTGCAAATACTACCTTATACTGAAGAGGTGTAAATAGGCCACAAAAGACAAAAAACTTATTTTTCAGACACTTCTTTACATCGGTATATCAACAACTTTGGGAGAAGCCAATTATTTTGAAAAAAATGAAGAATTAGAAAAAGATGAACGAAGAGAAGCCATAATTTTGTACACCGGACATTTCTTACTAATTTGTTCACTATTTCTGTCGGTTTATAAGGTCAGTATAAAAGTTGAAGATAAAAATTTAGAAATGATAAATTTTTTTTTTCAGAACTCTGTCCGTTTTTTGCTACCATGGCTAATTGTAATGGCTGTGCCTTTTACGTATATGTCTTTTATGATGATCATAGGTTTGAAAGATATGAAATGGTATTTAATAAATAATCTTGGATTAAATTTGTTATTGACTGGTAAGCTTGAACATTTTTATATGAACGAATAGTGTTTGATACATGTTTTTTGTTCTAGCTACTTGCTGGTTGTTTTGGAGTATATTATTCCGTATTTACAAGACTGGAAAATTTAAAACTGTCAATTTGACAGATAAAACTTGTTCTATTACTTCTTTTGCAACAAAATGGAAGACTTAAATAAAATGATTCGCTGATATTTGAAATAATAAATAATAAAAAAAGTCCAGATTTTCATTTTGTGCTACCCTGTACGACATTCCAGCTGTTCCTTTTCAAAACCTCATCACTAAAGTGGGTATTTTTATTTCGAAATCAATTTAACATATTTAATTTTTCCATAAACTTCACCTTTCCCCTTATTAAATTGTATAACAATATACCACATTGTCCAAATTGTACCTAAAAATAAGTAAATAAATAAAAATTTAATAAACTATTTAAAAAAAACTCACCAATTGTTAAAAAATTGTATAAAATTTGTGTATTTTCTTCTTTAAAAACAGCAAATATCCCATATAAAGTTACAATAAAAAACGTAGGGGTTGCTAATACTAACCACGGTACAGTAAATTTTGTATTTTCCTTAAACATTAAAAAAGAAATCTCCTGAGTACGACTCTGTGCGTACGATTAAATTTATGAGTAATGGACTAGAGATACTTACGGTAGCGGTTCCATAAAGTAACAGCGACACAGTAATTGTTTGAATAACGTAAGAGGAGATTAAAAATATATGTTCGTGTATTAAAACTGGTTCTTCCAAAATAATCAGCTCCCAAATTCTTTCATATAAACGTAATACGATCAACAACTGAAAACATGATTAAAAATCGATTTTTATACGGAAAGGAACTGTTACATCTCTATTATTAATACAGCTGAACATTTTTAAGGTTAGGTTGGGATTGTAACAAATTTACTTACCATGTGTAAAAATCCCACTAAGAAGCAATAATGCCGTAAGGTTACTTTCATTTTGTAGTGACATTGAAATATAATTTCAGCTCTTAAAAAAACTGTAACTGATAAGATGTGAAATTTGGGCTGTTATAAAGTAACAGCGAGATGCGATAACAATATTGTAAAGCGGTGTTGCCAGGTAATTAGGATTTTTGTGTTTTTAAGGATATAAATATTTTCAATGTTTGAAACAACAAAAATTGATTTACAAACCATACTAATAATAAACCTTTAATATTGAATCTATTTATATACAGTTGACTAACTGTATTTTTTGATACTAAATATAAATATAAAATAAACAGTACTCTTGAATAAATTACTTAAAAAATATAAATCAATATATAAAATGTATTTTTAGAAAAAAAATTCGTAATTTATTTATCTACTACACGTATTTTTGGATAAAGTTACGAGGGGAGAGAGAGATTGTTCAAGTCGGTGCTTTTTTTAAGTTATTTACGTTACAATTTTTAGTGATGGAAGTCCCTGGTCAGAGTCAGATACTTCTAGTTTGAGAGTTGTCAAGAAACTAACAATATTTCATTTATTATACATTTCTTATTTGATTTTTATTGTTTTCTTGGTGTATCTTCCAATTACAAGGTCAAATTCCAATAAATTTAAAATGGGACCACCTTGAAACTATACTAGTATGTCCCTGATAATGGTTAGGAACCTATCTTGATCTGGCATTATCAAAAACCTAATAATATCTCAATATTTGTACATTTCCCATTTAATTTTTATTGTTTTTTTGGTGTATCTTCCAATTCCAAGGTCAAATACCAATAAATTTAAAATGGGACCACCTTGAAACTATACTAGTATGTCCCCGATAATGGTTAGGAACCTATCTTGATCTGGCATTATCAAAAACCTAATAATATCTCAATATATGTACCTTTCTTATTTGATTTTTATTGTTTTCTTGGTGTATCTTCCAATTACAAGGTCAAATACCAATGAATTTGAATTGGGACCACCTTGAAACTATACTAGTATGTCCCTAATCATGGTTAGAAACCTATCTTGCTCTGGTATTATCATAAACCTAATAATACCATAATATCTGTATATTTCCCATTTAGTCCAGGTAATGAAGCTCAAAAAAAAGGTAAAACCTCGCAAATTTTTCGTCCAGCATGGATTGACTTGAAATTTTAACAGGAGGTAGGTGATAGCCGAAGGTTCAAAATCTATATCGAACCGAAGGGCGCTAAACGGTTTTTAGGGGTGAAAACTACCCTTATTTGTCAAAAATCATAAAATAACATTTTAAACCTGAAAATGGGTAAGATTTGGTTTGGATAAGTTGAATAATGATTGTTTTGAGCTTTGGAATACAATTTGATCATATTTCAACCCTTAAAAAGCAGCCCCTGTTACAGCTTAATGTAAAAAAATCACGAATCCTTAAAAAATGATTTCGCCTCTGATTGATTTGCATAAAAATTTGGGATTAGGCTCAACTCACCCTCTGCTTTATATATCATGTCATGCCGACGAACCCTGATTGTTTCTTAGGGGTGAAAACTACCCCTAAATGTCAAAAATTAAAAAATAACATTATAAATCTTAAGATAGGTGAAAATTGGTTTGAATTAGTAAAATGATGAATTTGTTACATTTCAAAATACATTTTTATACTTTTTCAACCCTTAAAAATCAACTTTTATTAGTGTTATATGTAAAAAAAAATTTTTGCCAAAAGCAAAATAATTATTGCTAATAGCGATTTGCTCAATAATTCTGTCAATTCTCTCAAAAAATGTGTCATTTGCATTAAGTAACTTTTTAACCTTTAAAAACCACCCTTCACAACATTGCAATTTTTATAAACTACTGTAATAGATATAAATTGAAAAAAAGTAGACTTAAGTAGAAAAAAAAATAATTAACATAAAAATGCGCTGTATTTTTACATAGATTAACATAAATAAATGATTACATTGATTGGTTTTTTTAACGTATTTCCTTCATTTTTGATGATAAAAAGTTTATTCAAAAACGATTTTGTAGGGTTTTTCAAGAACTACAAGGATCTGTAAGTTAAATCTCTTTAGACCCTCTCATTTCTAAATGGGTGAGTTTAAAGGGCTGAAAAAAGGTGGTGCTCGTGCGTAAATAGACGTTTTAAACGGCTATATCTCGTCAAATATTAACTGCACAAAAAATCTACTCACAGGAAAATTTTTGTTATAAAAAAAGCTACAATTCCGTTTTTTAACTTTGCTTGTAGCTCTAATATTTTCGGAGTTATTTTGAAAGAAAGGGTAAAAAATACAAAATTATGAAAAATAACTTTTTACTTTAGGCCATAATTTTTCGAAAACTATGAATTTTAAATTGGTTAAACTTTTTGGACATATTAACCATACATGTACAAAGAGAATTGCAGAAGGGTAAAGATCAATTTTAATTAGGGGGGTAGTTAGGGGGTTGTTGTCACCGATTTTTTTGTATAAAAAATTCAGTACTGACATTATTTTAGTCATAATTCACTCAATTTTGATGCTACAGATGCTTTGATGCTCTTTGAAAAAGATTCTATGAGTTTTCTACGAAAAATGCATCATTTTTCCGGTATTTTACTTTGAATCTATCACATTTTGCATTTGGGAAAAAAAGCTAATCATTGATGGGCCATATCTCGGTTCCTATTGGTTTTAGAAAATTTCTAAAAAAAGGGTTTTGCTTGTTTTTTTAAAGGCTACAACTTTGTTCTCTACAGTTTTTTTGATAAAATGCATAATTTTCGAGTTATCCGCGAAAAACATATCAAAAACGTCGATTTTTTCCTCTAAAAAGCGTTACTTTCAATCGCGAATAACTTAGAGAATATTGATTTTACAAAAAAAATGTATAGAACATTTTTTGCTTAGAATCACTTTTTCAATCGATTCCTGTGGTTAAAATGTAATAAAAAATTTTCACCGCCGAGATGGGGTGGCAACCACCCCCAAGGCTTTAGCGCCCTTCGGTTCGATATAGATTTTGATCCTTGGGCTATCACCTACCTTCTGTTAAAATTTCAAATCAATCCATGCTGGACGAAAAAATTGCCAGGTGAAATGCTTCATTCCCTGTACTAATTTGATTTTTATTGTTTTCTTGGTGTGAATCTTCGATTTCCAAGGTCAAATACCAATGAATTTGTAATGGGACCATCTTGGAGCTATTCTAGTATGTCCCTACATATTATATACAGTATTATAATTATTTTGAAACCCTCTATGATCTTCGAAGCTTTTAGTACGAAATCCTGGGATATTCTGTATAAATTTCTTCCTCAATACTTTTCTCTCTTCACTCGTATTACTATAATATTAATGAATAATCAGAATTTGTTTCTAATATTGCCAGTTATCATTGAAAGTTTCATATAATTAACATTATTATCAGTTATTGATAGAAAAAAACTAACAGTGCAAAATAATATTCCATAAAAAAAACTATCTAGCGATTTTCAAAATAATATTGGGACTTTTATAAAATTATCTCCGTATGCATGGTTTTTATTTTTAAACTTACATCTATCTAGCAGTGGGATTTTGCCACAGCATGATGTATCATATCTATACAAATAATAATATTTTTGTGCTAAACACCGCTAAATACCTGATAAAATAAAATGAAATCAATATTCAAATAGCCACGAAAGATGGTGCAAGGTTTTCGACATGAACAAAATGGGATGTGACGAGGATATTTTGAAGTGTTTGGTTTTTTGGACTAATTTTATTTTAGCGGTAAGTATCTATTCTTAACAATAACTATATACAGGGTGTTTCTTAAGTAATCTAAAATATTATATGGGGCGCTTCGTTACTCAATTTTAAGACGAAAAGTTCATATAAACATGTGTGATAGGTGTTGTCGTTTATGAGATACAGGGTGTTGTACGTGAAATTAATTTTTCTTGGTGACGCTACTGATTTATATTTTTTTATTATTTTATTACAAGCAACATGTGTTAAACATAAAGAAAAAATAATACATTTCAGAGCAAATGTTCAAAATGTCCACCTCCAGCTAAAATGCAAGCATCCGCTCGATGTCTAATGGATTGTCGAATACGTTCGAAGATACCAGGATTGTTACGAATAACATTACAGCCGTCTATGATACGATTTTGAAGATCTTTTACGTTTAATATCAGTGTTGTGTAAACAAGCGATTTCAAATATCCCCACACACAAAAATCCAGAGGATTGTGTCCAGGTGATCTAGGGGGCCACGGGTGTGGAGATCCTCGTTCGATCCAATGGTTTGAAAAAACATTATTTAAAAACTCGCGTACAATCACTGAAAAATGTGGAGGAGCTCCGTCATGCATGAACCACATGCGCCTTCTAATAATAATAGGTACATCTTCCAAAAGAAGTGGAAGTTCATTTTCTAGAAAATGTTGGTATGTCTCACCGGTTAACCGTACAGGAAGGAAAAATGGTCCAATTAAATAATCATCGATGATGCCAAGCCAAACATTGACCGAAAATGTTTGTTGAAATCGTTTTACACTTATGGTATGTGGATTTACATCTGCCCATATGTGGTCATTATGAAAATTCATAATCCCATGTCTAGAAAAGTTGGCTTCATCCGTAAATAGAATATTGGCAACAAAATTCGGATTGTTCGCGATTTCACGTAAAATCCATTGACAATACTGTATGCGTAATGGATAGTCAGTAGGTAACAAATGTTGAACACGTTGAACGTGATATGGATACAATAAATTATCTTTTAGAATATTCCAAACAGTTTTGTTACTAACATTTACTTCATCTGCAACTTTTCTTGTACTCGTTTCTGGATGTTGGTCAATAATTTGAAGAATCTGGTTTTCCAATTGGGGATTTCTCACAGTTCTGGGTCGTCCAATAATATTCTTCGATTTAGCAAAAGTTCCAGTTTCTTGTAAACGAATATGTAACTTAGTAAACGTATCTGAACATGGTAAACGATTATTTGGATAACGCTGGGCATACGTACGTCTAGCTTCATTACCATTCGCATTACCATTCGCTAATCCGTACAAAAAATGCATATTAGCCATTTCAACATTAGTAAACACTGGCATAGTTATTAACTGAACACAGAGTCAATCAAATAAAAATGTACGATTTTTGCGTTGGTTTTCAAATTTGACACTTGTCAACGTTGCTACAAAGGCCACTTAGAATAAGCATGTTTTTGCGTATTACTTCTAAAAAACCAGAAGCGTCACCGGGAAAAATTAATTTCACGTACAATCAGAACTGACTTATTACAATAAATTCAACACCCTGTATCTCATAAACGACAACACCTATCACACATGTTTATATGAACTTTTCGTCTTAAAATTGAGTAAAGAAGCGCCCCATATAATATTTTAGATTACTTAAGAAACACCCTGTATATATTCATCTTGATTGTTTGGTTGGATAAGAATATTTTTTTGTGTTATTATTGAAAAACGTAAATAGATGCAAATTTTTTATTTGTCAATTCATACTTTCTAAACTAGTTCCGATGGTCGTAATTTTTTTATATTTTAGCTAGTCGGGATTGTACTTATTTCGTTGGGAATCATCTACAAAATAAGTTTGGAAGAAATGTCCAACGCGATACCAAAAGAATACGATGATTTGACAGTTATACCCGTTCTTACAATACCACTTGGAACTGTGCTAATATCACTAGCAGTTTTCGGGTGCTACGGATGTCTAACCGAAAAAATTAAATATGTTATGTTGGTAAGAATATTTATTTGATCTCAACAGGTTGTAGTCTCCCAGAAGAGTCTTTGATGGTATAATAGTACAGGGAATGAATAAGCATTTCACCTGGCAATTTTTTCGTCCAGCATGGATTGACTTGAAATTTCAACAGAAGGTAGGTGATAGCCCAAGCATCAAAATCTATATCGAACCGAAGGGCGCTAAAGCCTTGGGGGTGGTTGCCACCCCATCTCGGGGGTGAACATTTTTTATCACATTTTAACCACAGGAATCGATTGGAAAAGTGATTCTAAGCACAAAATGTTCCATACATTTTTTTTGCAAAATCAATATTCTCTAAGTTATTCGCGATTGAAAGTAACGCTTTTTAGAGGAAAAAATCGACGATTTTGAGGTTTTTCGAGGATAACTAGAAAATTATGCATTTTATCAAAAACACTGTAGAGAGCAAAATTGTAGCTTTAAAAAAAACAAGCAAAATCCTTTTTTATAATTTTTCTAAAACCAATAGGAACCGAGATATGGCCCATCAATGATTAGCTTTTTTTCCCAAATGGAAAATGTGATAGATTCAAAGTAAAATACCGGAAAAATGATGCATTTTTCGTAGAAAACTCATAGAATCTTTTTCAAAGAGCATAATTAGACCTTCTTTTTTTTAAAAAAAAAGGTCTGTAGCATCAAAATTGAGTGAATTATGACAAAAATAATATCAGTACTGAATTTTTTATACAAAAAAATTGGTGAAAACAACCCTCTAACTACCCCCCTAATTAAAATTGATATTTACCCTTGAGCGATTCTCTTTGTACATGTATGGTTAATATGTCCAAGAAGTTTGACCAATTTAAAATTCATCGTTTTCGAAAAATTGTGGCTTAAAGTAAAAAGTTATTTTTCATAATTTTGTATTTTTTACCCTTTCTTTCAAAATAACTCCGAAAATATTAGTGGTACAAGCAAAGTTAAAAAACGAAATTGTAGCTTTTTTTATGACAAAAATTTTCGTGTAAGTAGATTTTTTGTACAGTTAATATTTGACGAGATATAGCCGTTTAAAACGTCTATTTACGCACGAGCACCACCTTTTTTTAGCCCTTTAAACTCACCCCATTTAAAAACGAAAGGGTCTAAAAAGATTTAACTTACAGATCCTTGTAGTTCTTGAAAAACCCTACAAAATCGTTTTTGAATAAACTTTTTATCATCAAAAATGAAGGAAATACGTTAAAAAACCAATCGATTTTTTTTTTAGAAAAATTCCAATAGTATAGTCATTGATTAAAAAATGGTATAGTATAGTACACTTGGAAGCATAATAATGTACAAAACCGGTTTATTCGGCAGTGGGGCGTTATATATACGAAATATTTCGTGTTCTTTTTTGAAATACAATAGGAAATGCACGTGACACATTTTTTTTACAACAGAATTATTGAGCAATTCCCTATTAGCATTAATTATTTTTCTCTTTTCATTATTCAACTTATCCAAACCAAATCTTACCCATTTTCAGGTTTAAGATGTTAATTTATGATTTTTGACAAATAAGGGTAGTTTTCACCCCTAAAAACCTTTTAGCGCCCTTCGGTTCGATTTAGATTTTGTACCTTCGGGTATCACCTACCTCCTGTTGAAATTTCAAGTCAATCCATGCTGGACGAAAAAATGGCGAGGTTTTACCTTTTTTGAGCTTCATTCCCTGTATTATAAGCCCTACTAGATCTTTCCAATGGTCAGATCTTCTCTACCTATTTCTTCCAATATTACATTGGGGATGATTCCGCAAAAGGGTTCAGTTCAGTGTTTTGTCTTGTTCCTGGTCTTTAAAAAAACTGAATATTCATAGCTTTGCGCCCTATAGTCCAAGGCCTAGTCTCAAAAATAATTTATATTGAAATTTACAAAATTGAATTAATATTATTAAAAATTAAACTTGAATAAATTCAAACATTGAAATACTGTTTATTTTCAGTATATAACCATTTTAATGGTAGTATTTGTGATACAACTAACAATAGGAGTAAGTGCCTTCTACAAATTAGGAAATCTTACTACTTTTCAAAATAAATTAGATTCGAAATTAGAAGAAATTTTTAAAAATTACACCAACTCCCAAAATTCAGGTATCGTTGACCTCGTACAACATAGGGTAAGTTCATTTTCCAAATAATTAAATATTTTTTTAAGCAATAATTATTTTATTTAAGTTAAAATGTTGTGGTTACAACGGCACTAAATATTGGTTAGAAGGTATACCAAGAAGTTGTCTTAGGACCGATTCTACTGATTTTTTCGAAAGCCCTTGTAACATTCAAATTTTCGATTATATACAACATTGTCAAAATGTTTTGGGCACGTCTATAACTATTTTGGCACTATCAGAGGTAAGAGATAAATAATTTTTACTATTCCATATTGTATATAGGGCCGAGCAGTGGCAGAGTGAGGGGGGCAGGGGCGCTAAATGGTTCGAAAAATCTTTATTATGACTTTATGTTTTTTCTTTTTTTTTCTTTTTTTTCTTTTTTTGTCATTTTTTTTCTTTTTTTTTTCTTTTTTTTCTTTTTTTTGGGAATCAAACCACAATAATGTTTTTTATTTTTTATTTCGACGTTTCGGTAGCGTTCCAGCTACCGTTGGCAAGATTAACTAACAATAAAATACTTTTTGGTCCCTATCTGACACAACGAAAAAAATATGACAACGAGACAATCAATAATATTTTGAAGTTTTTGACTACAAAACTTTGTTGTCAAATTTTATTAAGGTCCATTCATAGTTGATCACATCTCTGGTAAAATGTGAAATAAAATATTTCATTTTATGACATTCTAACGATATGATAGTCTACTAGAAATGGAATCCAGTGAAGTGAACGTTCCAGGAACGGTTTTTATTGGGATAGCGCTTTTTTCCGCTTCATTTGGAAATGTTAATAAAACGCGTTTGTTGTTACTTTCTTGTGTATGATTATTTTTGTTTTCAAAATATGTATAACTTAGTTTGGTAATTTTGTATATTGAAGTGTGTATCGATTAACAACTATTCCAATGATAAATCATAAGAAAACCTGGATAAAAAACTTATGATGCTACCCTGATAACGTAGGTAATTGATTATTGGAAATTTCTCTTTCTAACATTGGTAACCAAATTTGACTACATTCGGCTGAAATACTAGCTACACATTTATCTGCATTTACTTGTATTAAAGCACTTTCTTTGAATTTTCGTCTTTTATTATTGGGCTCTTTCAATATTATTTTTGTCGAATCCCATTGAATTTTATGCCCCTCTTCCCAAGCATGTTTGCAAATACCTGACTTAAAGAACCCCCTATCTTTGATATATTTTTTATGTTCACTTATTCGGACTTTCAATGGTCTAGATGTTTCACCTAAATAAAATTTGTCGCATTCACATGTTATCTGATATATGCAATTTTTTGAAGATTGTTCTTCATTTTTTGGTTTCGTTTTTGTTAGGAACTTACAGAAGATATGACTTTATTTATTTATTTGTATTATTTATAATACTATATTGTTTTCGAATGGGGGGCGCTAAAAAGGTATTGAGCCCCGTGGGCGAATAGAGCTCGCTATGCCACTGGAGCCAGTTCCTCTAGACTTTAGTTGAAGAATAATTAAATGTTAAAAAATTATTTTTCTTTTTTTTTAGATTGTAGCTTCAATAGTGTCCTTATCCTTTGTATACTACCTCAAGGTTCATTCCCAAGGATTTGTTTTTATCAAAGACTCCTCATTTGAAAACATATTTTTTTATATCCTTAATAAAAAATGATTTAATACAAGTTTTTGTTTCATTAAATATATTCACAAAAAACTGTCTTTACAAACTTAATTATATAACTATAAACAGTTATTATAAATAACGTGAAAATCCAAAAATTAATCACACAGTAAACAACTTTCCACCAAGCTTTTTATACTACACTGACCGTCAGAAAATTCGGTAATAAGCATCTTCACATTGATGCTCCCTGTATATTTTCCAATTTAATTGTACATTAAAATTCCAACCACAGTTAAGCTAAAAATGAATTTACCTACAGTGATTCAAGAGAATTATTTTCAGTGTATTTTATTTACAACCATATTAAATTTTTTTTGATATTTTTGTATATCAATGTTAATATTTTGCAGTGAAATATAATGTCTTTACAGTAATTGGATGTGAACAAACTCTTTTAGATCGAATAAAGTTTTTTTTTTTCATTTAAACTGAAGTGCTTTCGATTGCTTTTTCTGGGAAAACTACAGGGTTGATATTAGTATTACAAGTAATTTCTATAACACCCGATTTTACGCTGTTGTATTCTGCTAACTCGTTGTAGAATCCAACCATACAGTACAAACCATACCATAGAATGCCTAAAAGTAAAATAAATTTATTAATTGAAGGTGATTTTTAAAAAAACCAACATCCTGGCACAATCTATGTGGGAATAGCTAAGGCAGTATTCGGTTTAATTTTGCTATTCACGGAATATTGAGTTATATTATTATACACATAGATTCAAAAGTTTTGCATCACCTTCTTCGGATGCGAAGGAATTTTTTTGCGCTAACAATTTTTTGTTGGCTTGTTTATCAATGTTCACCATTTCAATATGTTCCATATTTTTTGCAATATACAGATGTTCACAGTTTTTTTTGCAAGATAACATTTTTAGTGCGATCATTTTAACATCCAAGGCATTTGATTTTTACGATTTTAAGTGCAAACATGAATCGTCAAGTCATAAGTGAGAATGACCGTGCAAGAATAGTGGCTTTAGTTGAAGAAGATCATTCTCAAA
>CAJUYI010000369.1:0-10770 GCA_910591695.1 Galerucella pusilla
GTGTAACTATCACCCTTTATGGGTGTAAATACAAATTCATGGGATTTATCAGCTTAATTATTTCATTACAATTTTGCCAGTAGTTTTGGTAAAATCGTAAAAAAGTATATACATTTTTTCCGCGTCCTTTATCTTGAACACGGATGGAGTTAGGAAAATTTTTTACCAAGCAAACCCCAATTATATTTCAATTTTCTACCCAATCTAGTGACGGAATCAACCTTTTTTTGAAACACCCTGTGTGCAAAGTAGAAAATACAACCCTAGTATTTTATATAAATCATATAGGTATTGAGTATTGTATGTACTTTGAGAAAAATTAAAGCATAAAAACGTTTGTACGTATTTACATCATTATTTTTCTGATTTTTTGTACAGCACCTGATTGTAACTTTTTTAAAATTCAAAAAAAAAACTCTCAAGTCTGCGATTTGAAGCAGGTGCATTTTGATAAACGAGTATGCATGTTTTTAAAGCATCTGTCACATGTACCTATGCATGCAGATGAAACAATAATCCGATAGGGATCGAAAACATCAAAGGATTTAAATGAGTCGAATCCATAGAAATGTTGTTGCATTGTACGCTTTCAAAATAGCATTGTACCTAATCTTTGAAAATGTTACATCAATTTGTGAAAATCACATCGGTAAGTTGGTTTGATTAATGAAAATAACATGGAACTGAACATGAGATTTGGGTTGAATTGTGCCTATTTTTCACAAGGGGGCGTCCATTAATCACGTGAGACTTTTTTGAGAATTTTCCGACCCCTCTCCCTCCTTGGTGAGATGTCGTAAGATTTTCCTCAATTCCCTCCCCCTTATCTCAAAACTTCTATTTGGACTGTAAACGTGTTGGATTATTGAGAAAAAAAACTTGTTCTATTACTTTTATTGAAGAGTGAATACTGGAACCAACATATCCAAGTGTTTTTCAATAAAATCATCTGATCCTTCAACTTCGCTCTGAATTAGCCACTCCAAGCCGTTGTCGTTCGCGCACATAAGTACTATTTTCTCAGATTTGGCCGTATTATATACTATGCAATTATTTCATAGAATACCTAGTTATTCCATGAAATAGCTGATCGTGTCCGTTAAAGTGTGTAATATGTTATTAATTTAACACTTTAGCTAGTTATTCTATGAGATAACTAGATATTATGTAAATTAACTAATGAGAGACAGTTAAAGTGTAAAATGAATAGTTTATCTAATTTATGCAGGTATTCATGGAAACGTACCTTAATATCATTTGTTACAAGGATTACTAAAATGACACTTGGAATTACAAAGAACATTATCTCTAAAACAAAAAACATTTTTTGTTGACACACCGGGTTTTACACGAACAATTTTTAAATCCCTAACCAGTACCTACCTAAACATTGAGCTGTAGCAACCGACCGAAGCGATATTGTTACATCCGGTACTTCTTCGATTTTAATTAATTTTTGTTCGCAGACACTGAACTGGGATCGGGAATATAATTGTTTTATGCGGTCGCTTCTTGTGCCCAATTGGAAAAATCCTTCTTCGGTTATTTTTATGATGAAAACTAAAATAGATTTGGCATTACCTTTTCCTCTGTCAACTTCAGGCGCTGGGATACGGACGGGGCGTGGAAGGTAAATGTATTTGTCGAGCGAGATATATGATATAGATTATTTTACACTTTAACGGGCTGCAGTTCGTTATTCTATAAAATAATCAGTTAAACCATGAAATACAAGAGAGTTTCACACTTTTACGGACACGATTAGTTATTTCATGGAATAACTAGGTATTCTATAAAATAACGGATTTCATACTTTAACGGTAACAAACACAATCCAACACCACAAGTATAGTTAAAATAATCCCCTTCTTGGTGTGTGTTATCGATTGTTAATGTCTTTCTAACACATTACGTAGGAAGAAATGGAAAAAAAGGCAGGTCTGTGATTAATCCTAATCAAAATATCACAATAATGAACCGTTTACATGTATTACAAACGTTAACCCTAATTTTTGACTAAAATTTAGACTAAAATAAGAGCATGTACCTTCCGAATAATATGTGGAGAGCAGCTGGCCAATTCAAACAATAACAAGTACGACTATATGCAAAAAATCTCATTAAAGTTACTCCAATGGACTCTTCTCAAAAAGTGTTTCATAAAATCGTCTCTTAATTTCCTTAACAATGTATTTTTAAATATCTTTATCATAAAAACATTCTTACTTGGATACATTTAACTTTCCAATTATCTCAAATAATTGGACCAAATTAGACACACAATTCTAATTGAATTTTTTTTTCCAAATTTTATCGATTTAAACAAATTTGTACTGAATCAAAAAAAGTGAAACCGAAGCAAAATTTCTCATTATTTTTTTTAATTATCCGCCCAAATCCTTTTAATAGCATTTTATGATAATCTCAGATGTCTTATACAATTAGCGGGCTCAGACGCTCCCAAAAAAAATGGATCTTTTCACAAAATTTCATTTGATTATGTAATCTCGTTAAATTGTTGAATTTAATTGCTCTACATAGCAAGGTTCCAAGTAGGGACAAGACTCTGTATTACTTCTGGGTAACTGTGTCAAGTATTACATAAAAATATTGGAACTACGTCGGCAAATCTTTATCATTTTTAAAAAATACCCCAGTTCTTAAAAAAAGGCATTATCCAACCTTAAACTTATATATTCAAATCCAGGAACGTATAAGGGGGGGGGATTTTGGGGGTTCAAACCCTCCCCATAGAAAATTCAATAAAGGTACAATAATTTTTTATTAGCATACTGCCGCAATATGATCGAGATGTGGCAATAGAAATAGATTCCTCAACTATTGTGAATAATTTAGCTGAAGAGGTTAAATTTACTTTTGTGAGATTGATTTTCTGTTTTAATAAAAGCTTCAATTTTCAATCATCTATCACTTTTTAAAATAGGTGCTCCCAAATTAATATACAGGTAACATCTCGGCTGGTATGGGAATGCGGCGAAGAACTTAGAAGACTGGCGACTCGGAACAGTGTAACAATGGAGTGGGTCCCAAAGGAATCGCTGGCAATGAAAAAGCTGACGAACTTGCAAGAGCAGGATCGTCAACACTGATGAACGGACCCGAACCATCTGTGGGCAACCCAGATGCTCCACTAGGTCATAGTTAAAAGGGTGGGTAAAAGAACAATCCATAAAACTCTGGAAGAATACGCCCAGGCAAACACATGGGAAGAAATTTATGAAAGAACCATCAGAAAAAGTAGCAAAAGAACTGCTCTCAACGAGCAGGAACAAACTACGCACCATAGCGGGGCTTCTTACGGGAGACTTTCCCACAAAGGAGCACCTGAACAAAATAGGGCTGTATAACGAAGACCTCACATGCAGGAGATGCAAAAAGGACACTGAAACAGCTCTGCACATATTATGCAACTAGGAGACGCTGGACCACAGGAGTCAAAAACTAAATGGAAGACCCCAAATGACTCCAGAAGACTTCTACAACCAACCAGTAAAGAACCTGTATGAGCTAATACAGGGAACTGATTGGCTGAAAATAGGCTGTACTCAGAATGTTAGGAGAATCCACAATAAGCCCAAGAGGCTGAGGTGGTGCCGGCGAAGGGACGGCTCCTTTAAAAAATATAAATACATGGTTATAACCATTTCAGCAGAAAGGAGCAAAACGAAAAACGATGTTTAAAAATACTTTAAGATGTAGCCAAGTCAAACAAATAATTAGAAAAAAACTTGACATTATTTCTTGAACTTGAAAAATTGCTTTAGGTCGTGGCACTCGATTTTTTTTGCCTTAGGCGGCGCCTTCAATAAAGCTTTCCCCTTCTAAACCTATCAGATGAAAAAAACCAAAACCCTCCCCATGTAAAAGCTGTAGCTACGTGACTGTTCAAATCGGAAGTTATTTAAAATAAACAAAAAATATGCAGCTATATGATCAGATCCTTCAGAGTACTCATTGGGTCCTCTGTAGATATCAGAACCCTACCTTTTTTCTGCCACTATGGTTATAAGATTTCTGTTTACGTTTTTTTTGTATTATGTACAGTCAATTACTGCTTAGTTACACTTTCCTGTGAAATTGCCCTATTTAGTAAAGCATGTAGAAGTGAAATTCAACGTCTTTCGGGAGAAGTAGTTGTTTCTCCTTAGTAGAACAATACTGCACGCGCCAAACGTGATGGCGATTGATCGCGCAGGTATAGACTCTCCCAACTAAATTAGTATTGGATTAAGATATAAGCCCCTTGCCAGTCAGTGTCGTACCTATACCACAAAAATCATACAGACAATGCCAAACGCCAACATAATTGGAGGACAACTAATGTTACGCCTCTGTACAGAGCATTTATATGTCATGCGAGAGCTGTAGTGGGAGGTAACATTGAAAATAAGTTTCTGCGCATGTGGGCGGGCTCGCCATCGCGTTTTGAGCTTGCAGTAGTTGTATTTTAAGTGTTGCATATAAATCCAACTCACAACGACAGATGATCTTCGACCAAGACAATACAAGTTTCCTCACAGCTCGAAGAACTATTGAGTTTTTAAGCCAAGAAAACGTCAAATTGTTGGACAGTCTTCCATACAATCCCAGCCTAAAAGGCATTTGCCCGCCGGCGTACTCTACGTCCTGGAAGTTTGGACATTCACACCGCTCAGCAACATACCAAACGTCCACTTGTTCGCTCATGAGGATCAGTCAGTGCAAAGATGTCCGCCAGTTCCTTGGTGTGAGACCGAGTTTTCTGTTCCGTGAATGAACGGAACGGAGTAAATAAAAAACGGAAGTGGTTACAGGATGATCACGAACTTCCTCCAACAACGCTTCCATGGTACAAACGCACAAAACACCAGCAACAACAAACACACTGAGATGACGCGGGGTTTTGCAGAAATAAGGGCATCGTGGTCCATTGCGCATGCGCTAGTTCGTAGACGGGCTGGACGTTTGTAGAAAATCACTCGGCGAGCAATCCTCCGAAAACCGTCGCGGACGTCAAGGACGCATAGAATTTTGCATGGAATTTTAATATAGCGTCGGTGGTTCAGTGGTAAAATGCTCGCCTTCCACGCGGGCGAACCGGGTTCGATTCCCGGCCGGAGCATATGAATCGCTGCTCCGTAAACGAGAGAGAGACTAAGGAGAGAGCACAAGCACGCAAGCAAGGCACATAACGAAGCAACGTAACGCGTATCGGTCATATATTTTGCGTCGCGACCCCCGGTCGCTCAAACATAACCTGACGTAAAGAACTAAAGTTCCAAAAATGTACCAAACGTCCAGGACGTTCAGTACGCCGGTGTGCAAATGCCTTAAGATGCAGTCAACGTAACGCCTTCAAAAACTCTATTTTAGCTGTGTTCGTTATTTGCGTCCGATTAATCTTTTTAGTCTGAACCGTTCGTTTATTACATCTAGAGGTAGGGTAGGTAAATCTGAACTGATCGGTAATTCCGCTCAGATCAGTCCGATGTAAATCTGTTTGCTCGGAATATTTTGACCGACGAGAAAGATTAATCTGTTGATCTGTCATGTTATGAGGTTATGTTGTAGTCTCTCTTGTCATTAGGTAAATCTCGTACTGTTTGTTACGAGAGCTTATTTTCCCGACATATTCCAACGTTGCCAAATTTAGTAGTAACATGACAATATTGAAATAAATATGTAAATATCAGAAAATAAGAAATATAAAACTAAAAAAAAACAAGAAAATCTAGGCCCAAACCCGGTTGATCAAAGTGTTATAAATAAAAAACTGAAAAAAACAAAAAAACTCAGCACCTAATCGGGTTTCGAACCAACGACCTCTGAGCTGTAAGCTCAATACCCTACCAACTGCTCACATTTAGTCACATCGAATAGAAGGTTTAAGGCTGCTTGGACGCATGCGCACCTCAACTACTAAATTTGACGTGGTGGGTGGAATATGTCGGGAAAATAAGCTATGGTCTGTTTGTTGACCATGAATAGATACCAAAATTGTCTCAGGGCTAGACATAGTCGTAAATAATGAAAAATAAAATCTAAAACGACAAAATCAAACAAAAAAATTGTAGTCTCTAAAATTAAAGACAGGCAAAAGGGAGGTTAGAAGTTCGTTTATATGTATGATTGGTCGGGCCGTTCGTTGATAGCAATTTACTCAGATTAATCTGTCATCACGTGACCAAAAATCCGTCTCCTCTGCGATGCAAATAACGAACGCAGCTTTTATATGCACCAACAAAAGAGTGGAATAATTACTACCAGATTTGGTTGAAAAATGCATCTCTCTTCGTGCTCTGTCTCTAATGTGTACCAAAAAATATCAAAGAATAGTCCGCCTAAGCTACCATATACTCGTATATTATCTTATACAGTAATTATTTCAAAATTCGTATTTAATAGTCTATTTTCTAGAACTATGAAACCAATAAGACTTATTAATTTTCTTCTCTCGGGTAATTAACGTCAAATTATTCGGTGGTAACCACATCAATGGATGTTTCACTATACTAATTGCTACAAACACGAAAGTGAAATGTGTTTCCGATTGAATGGAGACAAGAAAATTGGAGAATAGATGGAAATTACAGAGATGTGACAAAGGGTAGGTACAAATTAAGGATATCAACTGTAAACGCACTACACACAAAAATATAATAATAATATTGTAAAGTATTATCATAGTTTTCTGTAATATTGTCGTATTTAATAAAGCTTATAAAAAGTAACAAAAAATGGTTGGGGTGTCTCTGATAGCTAAAAAGATAAACAAATTTCTTTGTAATATGCCGCATTGTAAATAAAAATTGACGTGTTTCAGGAATTTTGCGATAAACCTTTATTTATCAAATTACAGAATTTCTTCCAGTTAGACTTTCCACACTGTATGTTAAATCTTATTTTCACCAAAGACCTACATATTTCCGAGCGGATTTTAATAAATTTCTAATGTTTAAGATCAATGTAGCAAATTGCCCACGAATCTTTTTCCGAACCATATTTTATCCCGTCTGAAAAGGCCTTCAACTAAGAAAGGTCCAAATTATTCGCATCAGCTCCCTCTCTTATAGATCCGCATATATTGACAGCTGCTGACGTGCCTGCACTTGATTGATTTAAACATTTTTGGGTCGAAAAATATTTTCAAACAAACGGCCTCGAATACTTATAAGTACATTTTAAGTATTGGATGAAAGAGAGAATGTCCAAATAACAGATATAATGTTAGATAATAATTATTCCAACGTTTTATAAGTTTTTAATAGTTATTTATGTACCTAGGCAGTAAAGTGATTCTTTATCGGACGAGTCTGAAATTATGAGACGAGCGAAGCGAGGCGAATAACAGGCGAGTCCGATAATATTTATTTATATCTAATAATAATCATCAAATCACTTGAATTCTTTGTGGTTCCCCAATATGTTATTGGAATGAGATAATCGATAAGATTTTGGCTACAAAGTTTGTTTTCCGGAGGAGTCGAGTTGTCTCCGAAGACCGGCAAATACATTTTTGTAATGGTTGAGATGTCTCCAGTTATTGGTAGGTAGATAGTGAAACAGAATCTTAAATAATTTCTTATAATAACGAATTGAATACAATATAAACAAATACAACCTATCACTAGAGCCATGAACTATAGGTATATAGTTGAAATAATACCCTTCTTGGTGTGCGTCATCGATTGTTAATGTCTTTCTAACACATTACGTAGGAAGACATGGAAAAAAATGCAGATCTGTGATTAATCCTAATCAAAATATCACAATAATGAACCGTTTAAATGTATTACAAGCGTTAACCCTAATCTTTGACTTACAAAAATTTGATTGGTTGATGTTTAGGTTACGCTCAAGCTCAACCTATCAATCGAGAGTTTAAAATACTATGAAGGCGTTACTTTCGTAGCGGCAATAAGTCTTACGTCTTTTTCTACTGTCACACTGACTGTTCTTGACAGGTCTGTACTTTGTTTACGGTCAATTATTATTTATGAAAAGTAAATATTATAATCTTATTGTTTTATTCATATGTATAATACAAAAATATGCATAAATACAAGGAAAAACATCAGTATTTTGAAAGTTCTCAAGTATTTTCAGTTAGAAAAAGAAGCTGGTAATTATTAAAATTGCATAGCCTTTCCGAATTTGGCTAAATACAATCCTGATGATCTTATTTATCAAATTTAAAGTTAGCTATATGTCAAAATAACATATAAAATAAACGACATGCCGAAAACCCGGATATACGTCACAATCGATGACGCACACCAAGTTTCTTAGTATTTTAAACTCTCGATTGATAGGTTGAGCTTGAGCGTAATCTAAACATCAACCAATCAAATTTTTGTAAGTCAAATATTAGGGTTAACGTTTGTAATACATTTAAACAGTTCATTATTATGATGTTTTGATTAGGATTAATCACAGACCTGCCTTTTTTCCATTTCTTCCTGCGTAACGTGTTAGAAAGACATTAACAATCGATGACGCACACCAAGAAGGGTATTATTTCAACTATATGCTATTTTGTGTTAACCTACAAAATGTAAAAACGTTACGCTACTGATTTGAAGAGGAATGTCAATTCGACAATAGGTTTGTTCCCGTAGCAAGTTCCTAACTGTTATGGACATATTGAGTCTGCGCAGTATAAAGAAAGCGTTCCAGTAGAGCAGAGTTCAGGACAAATTAAAATTGTTTGGTGTTCCCACAAGACTAGTAACTTGTTCAAAACCAGATCGTTACTCGTTCTCTTGGTTCCAAAATAAAAAGAGAACTTTCAGTATCGCGCATGCGTTTTCGTATGAAATGACTTTTTATAGTACTTTTTAACAACTGTTTTGTGGTTATGTTACATTTGTTTGATATTAATTTTTGTGTGCAAGACAATTTGGATAACGAAAATATGGAAAGAGATCTCCCTGTAGGAAGTCAATATCGGGATTATTTATTCAGAACTTAAAATGTATAATTTGTATCAATTACTTTTTATTGAATACAAAATTAACTTCTTGAGAAGATTATAGTTTAATTTTTCCAAGTGTACATTCAAATTTTTGAGTCAATTTAGGTAATTCAAAATAAAAAACAAATCGAAAATTATTTATTAAAATAAAAAATTAATATCCTTAAGAAACAACAGTATAAACATTCAAATTAACCTATATAATGTCCAGAACTTTTCAGCACACATTTGTTTGGAACTTACTTGGTACATTATTCTGGTCGTGCATGCATGCAGAAAATGTTAATAACATGTTTGGAACTAGTTTTGGGAACTAACCTAATATAGCGCTGGTTTTGACAACAAGTTCAGTTCGCGTGTACAACTGCAACTTCAAGTGGCTTCCTCTTACGTGAAACGGAGTCTATCTGCACTTTGCGTTTGGCAGCAGAGTTTCTACACACCCTGTATAATTTTACTTTTTAAAAACATAATCATTGTTGACCCTACTTCCCCTACATAGATAATTAATTTTCAATGTTAAAGTTAGTTTGGTATTTTTTTTTAAACTGTAGAGTTCAAAGTATAACGTTTATTTTAAATAATTACATAGGAATGCAACGAGTTCCGTTGCCTACACGTGCTATTTGATGTTTTGGCCGTTGCACAGGTCGCGGTTAAAAGTTTTTCAACAGAAGAAAAAAGGAAATCCGCCCGCCCTTCTATTAAGGTTCACTTCGTTTTAAGATTACTGAACTGAATCGCGAATCCCCTGTTAAATGTTTTTTTCTTTCGTTATAATCTATTGACGACGACTTGGCTAAGAATTTAGATTTATTTTTAGTACAGGTGACAACTACCATTTGGGGTTTATCGTATTTATTTCATTAAAAATGCAGTGTCTAAAGACTAATAAGTGCCAGGGCATAAAAAAGGGGTGTTTAATATTACTACTACTATTACAAAACGTCAATTTAATAATAATGAAAATAAAAAAGATTGTCGTTTGATTTCCCAAAAATAATAATGATAATTTTTTACTGAATATAGTAACCAATCAAATTACTTAATTTTTGAGTTATGTTTCAAATTTCATCCAATCACCTCTGTATTACAGCGATTATTTTGTTCACTTGTCAAAATCTGACATTTTGGTGGCTTTAACCAATACCAATACCAACATTATTTTAGCCAATCATTCGGTATTATACTGAAAATTCCACACGTGATTTTTAACCAATCAGAACGTGTAGTTCTGACAGATCACCATCACAATGGATGAATTTTAGCGGAAATTTTTTCCTTGTGGGTACCCAACAGCGAATTATACTAGAAATTTTTTTTGACGTTTAAAATGACGGAATATTTTTTTTGACGCTCTAATTTTTATTTGTTCACATGATAATTTTAATTCATTTCAACTACAAGCTTAGATGTTTTCTGAATTCTTTGGACCATTATGATTAATGTTTATATTAAAAACGCAATTATTATATACTATGGCAGGTTGATGAAGACGAAAATTGATGTTGGAGCATTCTCTATTATCAAGCAACACGCTTTCTGCATTCTCTATGACAAAATTATCTCGGTATTATCAAGACCCTAGGGGTATTACTACTGATAATATCCTACATTGTGGTGTTTTCAGTTTGGTGTTTATTTTTTATTAAAAATGAATTAAACGTCAAACTGACAACTGGATTAAAAATGACGCGAAGATTTGGTATTGCATCTAACGATTCAATTAATTTACCAATTGTACTTTTGACAACTGTAGTTTTAAATAAAAATGACAATCCCATTCATGTATAATA
>CAJUYI010000369.1:43602-89941 GCA_910591695.1 Galerucella pusilla
TAATAAAAATGAAAATGTAACTTGTTAATAGGCCTGAACGAATGAATCTAATTAAATAAGCAGAATAAACTAATATCGCAATCTCCGCCACTGCCGCAATATTTATCGTTTATCTGGCATTGTTCAGTTTTATTACCATATTGCATTTTGAGCTGAAACAGGGATGTATAGATAACCAATATAGACACCTACTTGTTTTGCATTAGAATTTTAGTATTTACTTGTAAAATTCTTAGGATCACTCTGTAAAAGATAAATTTCTATTTGAATATTTAATGAGGCTACTGTGCTGTCAGACATTAAGAAATAGAGTATAGCACCTTATATCTTGGTGCTCGGTCAATATACTCGTAATAATAGTCTTCACCACCTTGGTGTATATTATACTATTACCCTTGAATAGACAATACAAAACTGACCAACTGTGAATTGTTTGCCATGGGCGGGTATATTAGGTCACGAATCTGTAACCTATATACCAAGGGCGTGCGATAAAATGTTTATAGGGGATCAATAATCAATTTTTATACTCATAAATTATTTTTCTTTTCCAGTTAAAAACAGCAGAAACGGAATGGAATGAAAATTGGAAAATATTGAATGAGAAATCCCCTTCTTTAGAAAACGAAATCACCTCCCATCCGTCCAGGCACCAAAGGGTAATGAAGCAGCACATAATTCGACTGGAAAAAAGTACCAAAACTTTACACAAAGAAAATTACTTATTGAAGTCCCAGATGATGAAAATGAACGAAGAATTAAAAACGTTACAAAATTCATTAAAATATCGTGAAAACGTCGAAACGATTCAAAATGAAAAAGAAAAAACAACGTATAATCGAATCCTATCAGATAAAATAGATAATTTAACAGAAACTCAAATAGTTAACTCCAATTCGATAACAAACTTGACTCAACAACTGGCAAATTTTGATAAATTACATTTATCCATGTTGGAACTTTTGGAAAACGTTGAAACTATTGAAAACAAAGTAGACAAAACTTTACCGGAATTTAGGAAGGAAATATCCAAGTTGGAAGTTCAAATCACGGAAACTTCTTCAACGATATCTCTCTATAGAGAAGACCAAAAAAATATGATTGATTCAATGAAAGCCATCGGATTTTCTGTTTCGAGCATGCAAGATAAAACCGCCAAAGATCACGAACAGCTCGAAAATATCGATGAACTTGTTAAGAATTTAGTTAAATCCAACACTCGACAAACTTCCAAACTTCATGATTATATTTTAAAGGTAAGAAAAAGTTTAATTTTTCTTTCATTATGTACGAAGCTTAAGAATGCTTTCGAGCCGTCTGTATACCATTTGTATTAAATGGGTGTCCACATTGGATGTGTGGTCGTCCCTTGGTCTTGGGTGGTCCATTTATGTTTAATAAAACTCTCTGGTCCACTGGGAAACTGTACTTATATCTATTGCTTTCTATACACAACTTAAAGATTATAATACTATTAATATTAACTTAATATCAACTAAATCATTATAAGAATTAATTATAAATATATTAATAATGCAATAAGAATGAATCCCAACCAATATAATACCACATACAGAGTTCGGCAAAAGTCCGGAACCGGACAAATATCGAAGAAAATATAAGTTTTGTGAAAAATCTTTTTATACCACAAATTTCACTCCAACTTAAACTATAATTTGGAAATATTTTGAAATATACAGGGTGTACTCCTTCATAATGGTTCCCTATACCTAAATACAGAGGGTTCCGAGTTAAGCTGACTTTTTTAAAAATGTGAACATTTCGAAAAAATTAATATCTCATTGGTATAACAAATTCTAGCAAATTTTATCTTACATCTAAATAGTTGGACATTCGTTGAATGTATTCCACGATTGAGTACTAAATATCTCTTTACAGGGTGTTCAGAATTTTCAGTTTCATTATTAGATCATTCAATGTGCAATATCAGGCTCATTTTAAATGAACCACCCTGTATTTTAAGTCATCATATTCAAAAAAATACCTTCTTTCGAATAGTACAAGGGTGTCCTATACCTCTAGGTATTATATTTTTCGTGCAATTTACAATTTTCTTAAATTTTATGCTAAATCGATTTTAAAACATCAGCAATTCTCTCTAAATTTCAAACTAATGATCTTGGCATAGTGCCTGTAAGAAACTAAATAGATCACGTTTTAAGCCTCCAGAAAATATAGGGTTTTGCTATCCTATACCGAGAGGTTAAAAAGATATAGCCACTCTCAGAGAAAAATCACTATCCACATTTTATGGAATAACAAAAAACAAAAAAGTTTCACACAACACGAGTGTTATGTTGAAGATTGGTTTAATTATTATTATTTAGAACATTAAAATACAACATGAATAAAAACGGAACTAACAACAAACAACTAAAAGTAATAAACTTTTTGTTTTTTGTTATTTCATAAAATGTCTAAGTGGATAGTGATTTTTCTGTGAGAGTGGCTTAATATTTTTGACCACTCGGTATAGGATAGCAAAACCCTATATTTTTTTAAGGTTTAAGTTTAAAATATAAGGTGGTCCATAAGAAAAAATATAACTTTGATACGCCACACTTAATTGGAACACCCTGTATATTCCCAAATATTTTCAAATTATAGTTTAAGTTGGAGTAAAATTTGTGGTATAAAAAAATTTTTCACAAAACTTATATTTGCTTCGATATTTGTCCGGTCCCGGACTTTTGCCGAACTCTGTATAATGAATATTTTACTTCAAGTAGTTCAAACTGATGTAGTATTTTTGTTATTTATTGTCGTGTAACCCATGTGTAACCTTGATAAATCACATACTGCTTATTCAGCGCTGAACTTGACTTCATCACGTTTCTGATAATTTGTATAATTTCCAATGGATTTATTTCTTAATCTGTTTCATTCCTAAAGGACATTACACATTGAATGGCATTATTTTCATGGTATTCAGATCCCATTTCCTCTTGTTGCTTAAGAACCATTAAATATTTTCATGAATAACACGTTTACTTTATTTTTTCTATTATCAATATCGTCATTTCAAACAAATATTTTTCTTCTTTTCAGGAAGAATCAAATTCCCCCAACGTAAACGCAACAAAAGCCACCATCCATTTGGTTCAAGAATTGAAATCCTTCGAAAGTGAATATAAAAGCATCGTCAACAAGCTTCCAAAAGACTGCAGCACCGTCGAAGGACCACCAGGTATCTATCTCATTTCCCCTGGTGAATCCGAACCGATCTTAGCACATTGTGAAGACGGTTGGACCACTGTTCAAAAACGCTATGACGGTTCCATCAACTTCAACAGAAACTGGAATGAATATTCAAACGGATTTGGATCTGCAACAGGTAAATAAAATTCTTCCAAACATTTTTTTCTACACACTGATCATCTACAGACAAAAAACTGAGTCAATTGATGATGCTCCCGTTCCACACTGCTAAACAATCAATTTTACCGTACATAGACAAGCAAAAAGCGACACACCGATTCATTTCAGCTTAATTAACGCTTAGAAACATTGTAAAACGATATCTTTGTCAACCAATACCATTTTTTTAATACAGCAACAGTTTGGACACCTCTAAGTTGACAATAATTTTATTATAATATGCAATAACAAGAAATCCATTATCATAATTTCAATTTTATTTTCAGGTGAGCATTGGTTAGGCAACAGAAATCTGCATTACCTTACGAAGATGAACTGTACCCAACTTCAGATTAATATGAAAGACATCTACAATCACTATTGGCAGGCTAATTATAAAGATTTCAGAGTCTCGGACTATTCGGAAGGTTTTAAATTATACATTGATCAATATCACGGAAACGCTAGTAATGCCTTCAACTATCAAAATCAGATGGAATTTTCTACAGTTGATAATGATCGAGATATTTCCAATACGCATTGCGCTATGAACTACGAAGGAGGTTGGTGGTTTTCGCATTGCCAGCACGCCAATTTGAATGGTAGATACAATTTGGGTTTAACGTGGTTTGACAGTAGTAGAAACGAATGGATAGCCGTAGCTACCAGCGAAATGAGAATAAAGCGAATGGAGGTTTGTTAGAAAATTAAAAACTGCGGAATATCTAAAGAAAAATCTATTATTACATTTCACTTCTTTCTCAGTAGCCAGTGAAATAATTTTATCAAGTTTAACACATTGATATGTAAACAAAGTTGCAGTCTATTTTCAGTAGAAGCAAATTGATAATTTTAACTAAAAACTAGATCAATTATAAAAATTACCTTAACTTTTGGTAGAAGTGGCAACGCAGCTTTCTAAAATATTCCACAACATTTTATCCAGCGATTACGAGAAATTAAGCACTCAACCACTGCTATACTGAGATGCAAAAAGAAGTATTAATGCTACCATAAAATTTAGAAACAAAGCCCTATTTGTGTTCATGTAGGTTATATTTTAACCTAAATTTGATTCATATTACCAGAGAGTTTCAGTACGAGAACCAAAGAGAAACCTAGTTAAATAGCTGTCTAGTTATTTTAGTTTTTTAATTACTTGTACATAAGTATAAACTAAGTCGTAATGCCATACTAGGTATGTAAAGTATAAATTTAAGGTTTCTGTAAATAATTTTATTTATTACACTTTTTAGTTTATATGGATATTGTAGAAATACACCGATGACTGTTTTCTTACTTTTTATATAATAAAATGTTTTTAAACAATTGTTTTCATTTTTTTTACAACCAAACGACCAAACCTCGAACCTTCAATAGACTTATAATGGAAAATGCAAAAAAATAAGAAATTAAGATATAAGCTAAAACTAAAAAGAATTCCTTAGTTTCTCAGTTTCTGGCATAAACATCTAAATTACATTACATGGTTTTATTTTTAAATGTTCTTAGTTCTGTTATAAAGTCAGTCACGTGCTATAGCTTTTACATGGGGAGGGTTTTGGTTTTTTTTCATCTGATAGGTTTAGAAGGGGAAAGCTTTATTGAAGGCGCCGCCTAAGGCAAAAAAAATCGAGTGACACGACCTAAAGCAATTTTTCAAGTTCAAGAAATAATGTTAAGTTTTTTTTAATTATTTGTTTGACTTGGCTACATCTTAAAGTATTTTTAAACATCGTTTTTCGTTTTGCCCCCTTCTGCTGAAATGGTTATAACCATGTATATATTTTTTTAAAGGAGCCGTCCCTTCGCCGGCACCACCTCAGCCTTTTGGGTTTATTGTGGATTCTCCTAACATTCTGACTACAGCCTATTTTCAGCCAATCAGTTCCCTGTATTAGCTCATACAGGTTCTTTACTGGTTGGTTGTAGAAGTCTGCTGGAGTCATTTGGGGTCTTCCATTTAGTTTTTGCCTCCTGTGGTTCAGCGTCTCACAGTTGCATAATATGTGCAGAGCTGTTTCAGTGTCCTTTTTGCATCTCCTTCATGTGAGGTCTCCGTTAGACAGCCCTATTTTGTTCAGGTGCTCCTTTGTGGGAAAGTCTCCCCGTTATGGTGCATAGTTTGTTCCTGCTCATTGAGAGCAGTTCTTTTGCTACTTTTTTTGATAGTTCTTTTATAAATTTCTTCCCATGTGTTTGCCTGGGCGTATTCTTCCAGAGTTTTATGGATTGTTCTTTTACCCACCCTTGTAACCATGACCTAGTGGAGCATCTGGGGATGCCCACGATGGTTCGGGTCCGTTCATCAGTGTTGACGACCCTGCTCTTGCAAGTTCGTCAGCTTCTTCATTGCCAGCGATTCCTTTGGACCTGGGACTCACTCCAATGTTACACTGTTCCGAGTCGTCAGTCTTCTAAGTTCTTCGCCGCATTCCCATACCAGCCGAAATGTTACCTGTATATTAATTTGGGAGCACCTATTTTAAAAAGTGATAGATTGAAAATTGAAGCTTTTATTAAAACAGAAAATCAATCTCACAAAAGTAAATTTAACCTCTTCAGCTAAATTATTCACAATTGTTGAGGAATCTATTTCTATTGCCACATCCCGATAAATACTCATATTGGCAGTATGCTAATAAAAAATTATTGTACCTTTATTGTATTTTCTATGGGGAGTGTTTGAACCCCCAACCCCCACCCCCCTATATACGTCCCTGATAATACCCACGAACATCTAAAGGACATGCCCACCAAATGACATGTTTACACTAATGACAGGTTGTTTAGTTTATTTAGTTCTAATTATCATTTTTATTATAGTCAGTCGGATAAAGCATTTTAAAATGCTTAAATCTTGTTCAGTAGTTGATTGTGATTATAATAATGAAAGGGATGAAACAGCCATTAATGAATTTTCATCAGAATTTCACAGCAGTCTTGTAAAAATAAGAATTGATGTTTTTGCTCAAAAAAAGGGAGCATCAATTAACAGGTAGTAGATGATCGTCTAATAATAGACTCCGTATCACATAAGAAGAAGCCACGTGAAGTTTGCCAACTGTCTTGCGCAGAAACGAAAATGGGTTTTGTTTGCCTATGTCGCCTTGTAAGGACCGTTTCATGCGATTGTCTAGTCAAAATTTTTTCGTTGTGTCAGGTAGGGACCAAAAATTGTTTAAAAACCAATTCATCTTAACAACGGTAGCTGGAACGCTACCGAAAAGTCGAAATAAAAATATAAAAACATAATGTTGTGGTTCGATTCCCAAAAAATAATCGATTCCCAAAAAATAAGAAAAAAGAATAGGTAATGCCACAAGGAACATACAGAAGATAGTTACAAACGATGTTTCATGCCTACAGATGATATAGAAATTTGAGGTTGTGTTTGAAACAATCGAATATTTTTGATTTTCGACTGTTTAGCTAGTTTATCTGTGAGTGTTTTGTGTGTTAGTTGAACTAAAACCATACCTTCAAAAAAACTTGGTGTTATAATTTTAATATACTAATTTTGTGTTAACCTACAAAACTACTGATTTGAAGTCGAATGTCCAAGATGCTGTCAAATGATTTTCAAGATGGCCGCTGGTAGACACACAAATCTTTTGTTATGATATTAATGTATGTGGAATCTGTTTAGTTCGGTCAATTTACTCGTCTTCTTTAATCTAAAGGATCAGTTCTTTATTGTATTGTGATTAATTATAAATAATTCAGTGTGAAACTAGAAAATATGCCTACTACTTGTTGTGTGGTTAATTTTATTGTGGAAGTCGAGGAGATCGTGATAATGTTAATCGAATACCTAGTGAATTACACTATCCACACAAACCTGAATGGAATGAACTATCAAAGATCAGAAGAAAAATGTGGAAAGTCGACTTCTTGAGTTTCTTCAATAGGAGCAGGGTTATTCATGAGTGTATAAGGATCAATACCCTGAATAACTCTTATCTTTTCCTTGTATCTTATGACAATTTCTTTACAGTCACTCTCTAACGTCAATAGATAATCAATTTTATTAGAACAAGCCATTATTTAAACTTTAAACACGTATAATACAAAAAAAAACTATCAACACAATTATGCACCTATGCAAAACGCAGGTAAATGATCTTTTGTGTGTCTACCAACGGCCATTTTGTATGTCAGATGGTCACGTGTTCTGGATAGCCTTATATGGCGCTGGTTTTGACAAGTTCGCGCATACGACTGCAACTTCACATGGGTTATTCTTACGTGAAACGGAATTCTCGACGCATCGGTGGCTAATAGGTCTAGGAACTTTTGGCAAGTAACCATTTTATTTCTGTTATTTTGTCACTAGTTATGTTAAATGTCAGTTATATTTGTTTTTGTTGATATTCGTTTATGTCCATTTTCCATTAGACGTTTGTAGTAGTTCTAATTAGTTGCATCTCTATTCTTCTGATTACTTTTTCCATAGACATCTGACATAACTACTGACAGAAAGGAAATAGTGACTTGCCAAAAGTTCCTAGAATTATCGCATACAGAGCATTTGCCTGATTTAATTTTTTTAGTTCGATACATTTTATATCAGCGAATTTATCAGTTTTTCAAACTATCATTTATTTTTTTAATACTTTATTTAAATATGAAATAGTATATTATGCAATGAGCACAAAATGATGCCCATTTTGCACGAGTATGAAATTTGCAGCACGAGCATCGAGGGCATCGTTCATTTATAGAAAACAACTATGAAATTACTCGTTACCTTTAACTTTGACAGAAACGATCTGATGACATTTCATCAATTTGTCGATAGACGTCACAATTTAACAAGCCGTAGTCGTCATGATTTTAGAGTGAATCTAGACCTAATACGAAATATTCCATTTCTCATTTGTTGCTTAGCAACTTGCCTAGCATCAGTCGATGCAAAAATGAAATTCTGTACAAAATGTGCTTGTTTATGATTGAAGTTATAGTTATAAAATGAACATTTATCGAGGTTGTCGTAGAAAAACATATTTTCACAATATTTATTTAAATGAATTAATGATTAAGCATAATAAAATAATTCACATAAATACACAGATATTTACACAGTCAAAAATAATTTTCCACGTAAAATATTTTGTTTGAATTAATGCTATCTACAAGTGCAGTTTGTTAATTGAATAAATATTTTTATAAAACTGACCTTGTCACATTATTTACAACAAAAATTAATTTTTGTTTAAAAAAGTATTGGAATGTAGTATAAAAAATAATTTAGATACACAGTGCATCTCAACATGTACAAGTGGTACCTATAAGTGATTGATTACAAGTTTTTCAGGATCCCAAATACTTGATAAATACATACCTACTCATTTTGTATACATTTTTTTGTCAATTTTCAGTAGGTACATCAAAACTGGTCATATTTCTGTTCAATTTTCATTGACGTGATCGCGAAAAGTCTATTCGAGTCATACGATTTACACAAGTTCGACAAGGAAAATATGAGAAAAACTACTTGAAAGAGAGAGAAGAATAATTGTTCGCAGTCAGCGTTTGGCGTGTGTTCAGTTCCAGCTACTAATCTGATATGAAAGCAGCGTTGCCAACTTAAAATGATTCGTACTTTCTAAGGAATAAATAACTAATTTTGCATTTGACTTTTAACACGGAATAACGCCGTATTTAGTGGGAGAAAATCGAGATTAGTAATAATATTGACTTTTGAAAAAAAAGTGAGATCAACACAAATAAGGATAAAATAATATGGTTCTATAAAAATTTGGACAAATTACAATCTGTAATAAATAAAATCTATTCACTACTTTCGATTTAACAATTATTGGTATTTAACATTGTTGCCGACAAAAATTAAGAATAACTTTTACAGATAAGTACATTTGTCAACAGCTGACTGCGCACAGTTATTCTTCTCTCTCTTTCAAGTATTTTTTCTAATATTATGTTCTTTGCCGTACTTGTGTAAATCGTATGTGGCAAATAGAATTTTCGCCATCTGTATATGTATACACTGTGTTATTTATAAGATGCGACATAGTGATTCCTGTAAAAAACTGTCAAACACGAGCTAACTTTTTCAACAAATAGCGTTTATAAAAAATAATAGAAGATTTGGAAAGGTCGTTGAAAAATAACTTCAAATGCGCTTTAATTTTTCTTAAATTTGCTCTGGTTTAATTAAAAAAATGGAAGTTTGAAAAAGTCAAACTCCATTTTCATACCACTTTCGAAAACTTTCAAATGCGTAGTAAATAGCCAGACCGCCAGACGGGTAGAAGCACGAAAGTTAAACGCAAAGTATCGCGGTTCGATTCCCCGCTGTGGTGTTTTCAGTATTCGAAAGTGTTATGAAAATGGTGTACTACTTTTATTATAAACATAATCATACATTTTCTTATTAAACCAGAGCGAATTTAAGAAAATTCAAAATGCATTTCATCTTATTTTCCACCGACCTTTCCAAATCTGTTATTGGAACTTTAGTTCTTTACGTCAGGTTATGTTTGAGCGACCAGGGGTCGCGACGCAAAAGATCCTACCGTTACGCGTTACGTTACGCTACGTTATGTTACGTTGCTTCGTTATGTGCCTTGCTTGCGTGCTTGTGCTCTCTCCTTAGTCTCTCTCTCTCGTTTACGAAGCAGCGATTCATATGCTCCGGCCGGGAATCGAACCCGGGCCGCCCGCGTGGAAGGCGAGCATTCTACCACTGAACCACCGACGCTATATTAAAATTCTATGCAAAGGTGGTATTCGCAGTGCTGGTGATCTACTTGAATTTGTTCGGATAAATTTTTACTATTATTTCCATAATTTTTTTTGCGCGATTGATCTGTTTTGTTCATTTCGAAGAAATTTAAATTATTTTATTCGGAATTTAATTCAATATAATCGCGCAAAAAATGGTATAAGCATCTCGAACGTTAGGGGTAATTACAACGTTTGCATGTAGATTCCTCTCGTAAAATTGGACAAAATGATATGAGGATTAAGGGGTCTAGCACATTTACTTTTCGAAATACAGGGTGTTGAAATTTGAAATTTTGAAAACTTGAATGTTTTAATTCAATAACTTTAAAATGGATGGATAAATTGATTTGACATTTGGCAGGTTGTTTTTAAATGTAAAAGGGCATATTTTGAAAGAAAATGTAGTTTGTGCAACTAGTGTGGATATGATGGCCATATCGCATGAGGACGAAGTTTGAGCACGACGCCGTAGGCGGAGTGCTCAATCGTTCAAGTGCGATATGGACAATCCACACGAGCCGAACAGCATATTTTTTCTACAACCCACTTAAGAAAAAATCTAGAAAATAAAAATTTCTATAAACTGTAATATAACTTCAAATTGAAAATTTAACAATTCAATTTTATGTTTCCACTAATTTTTTTGTGGTAAACGTACAGTTCTTGAATGTCCAATTTGTATAATGCTACGGTTTCCCTTTTTAGATATACGATGCTGTTATAAGTAGATGTTGCCAGTCGGACTCCCTCATGAAGGGTTCCGTACCATTATCTATAATAATGAATATTCTGCTGAATATTTCAAACGTCTACCTGTTGTCGTTATTAATATCAAGCAGAATAATTATTTAAAAATAAAATTAACAATAAAAAAAAACTTCTTCACGGGAAATCCCCCTGGTCTACCGCGTGAGAGTTTGGTTTGCTTACTATTCGGCCACCGATGCACATGAAAATTGTTTATCTATAACGTCAAATGTATTACATAATTTTTGCTTAAAAGGAACTAAAGTTCCCACCGTGTGTCCCGCGACACGTTCCACCTTTTTTATTTTTTATGAACGCTATTTGGTAAAAAAGTTAGCTTGCGTTTGACAGTTTTGTGGAGGAATCCCTATGTCGCATTTCTATCAATTTATTGACAGCTCAGGGCAAAAATATAGGGTAATATTTACTTTTACGTTGTTTATTTTTCAAGTTTCAAAGAGATTGGTATCACCGATTCTGCAACATAAGGTTCGTTCCAACAGACAATCAGGGATGTATTTTGGACTATACTGAAATTTGATTCTGCTCTAGTCTTCAGCCTTCAGCTCTACTGGAGCAGCTAATCTGCATGCAAACTCAAATAGAAAAGAAAATAAATTTCTTTCTATCGACAAATGCTACTCAATGCTTCGCTTCTTGTTAAGCTAGTGTATTCTTTGTTTAGAATAGTGCGGTCAAAATCTAAAAGGCTAATTTAATGAAATTTTTAAAATAGAAACAACACTAAAAAATTTGATAAAATATGACTAAAAAAATCGAATGTACAAATGCGACATGTTCGTGTATTAGTATCCTCTGCGGTTGTGCAATACTTATTTAAAAACACTAAATACTTACATTTTAAAACTGTAACTTCTTTGGAAACATTTATTTATAACACTTTCCTTCAAGAGCTCTACACGATCTATTTTTTTTCAATGTTAACTGACTAAAAGCTATCTGTGAAAACTGATTTAGTTTATGCATCAAAACATAAAAGTAATGTTAATGATGCCAAACTATAATTAGAGTAATATTACATAACTATTAATACAAACAACTGTTCTAAAATTTCATTTACTAGTCAAAATCTCTACTTGTCATATAAATCTAACTGTTATTAAAAATTGACTATATACGGGGTGCTCAAGATCATAGATGGGTTGATAATATGATAATAATATGAGTACTTCATAAAAAAACAGTTTTCTTTGTATTCTTAATATCATTACAGTGTACTGATCTTAAATGGGAAAAAAGATATCCAATATATCCCTTCTGTCATTCTAACGATGATAGGTATTATGTAAATAGAAGTACAGTACAATTTTCACTTCAAAATATTGCGATTAAAATCAACTAGCCTCAATAAAATTTTTATATTAAGAGAGATACAGGGTGTTAAACATGAAATTTTAATTTTCGTTTCTTACAATAACTTAAACGCTTTTTGACGTATATGCACAAAAATTTGAGGTTGCCGCATACGTGGCCTATGTGGCGCCCTCTACAAAATACATCGAAAAAGGTACAAAATTATGATTTCTTAAATCAAAAAATCCCCAACCTCAAATTTTTGTGCATATAGGTACGTCAAAGATCGTTAGAGTTATTGTAAAAAACGAAAATTAAAATTTCATGTTCAACACCCTGTATCTCTCTTAGTATTAACATTTTATTAAGGCTTGTTGATTTAAATCGCAAAATTTTGAAATGAAGATTGTACCTACTGTACTTCTATGTACTAACGGACCACCCTGTAGGTATATAGCGGACACAATTGTTAAAAATAAAAATTTATTTTGCAATTTTTTTTCCCAATTTATCAAGGCACACATTTTAAAAGCCACTGATTAAAAAATATTACTGGAATGTTCGTCAATTACCTACTAATAATATTTCAAAAACCTTGAAATAAGTTTTGTTTATAATTGTAGTACACGCAAACACCAAAAACGTCTAAAAGATCAGTCCTACAGCTTAGAATTTATCAATAATAAAAATAAATTGGTATTATGTGGTATTACCTCTAAATTTGACCTTCAAACAAGTTCATTACTTACTCATAAAACAGCTTGAACTTCAATCTAAAATTATTTACAATACAGTTTATATTGTTCTGCTAGGAAGATAGCACATTTTTGAAATCACACCATGCCCTTTCATTTCCCTCATTATCATAGCCCACTTAGCAATAATAAACAATCAGTAATATATTAATGTTGAATTTTACTCTATAAATGCCCAAAGAGCAGCGCCGGATTAAGAGTGGGGCTTGCTGGGGCTATGGCCCCGGGCCCGAATGGCCCTTGCTTAGGGAAAAATCTATTAATTCCAATTATGGACACAATTTATGAGATTGAAACGAGAAAAATTTATATATAAATATGTATAACAAAGAATCACAAAAAATATCCATTATATTTGTTGCAATAAACTGAAATAAATACCTTGTCATTGAAAAATTGTAAGATGACCTTTTCGAAATTTATCCCCAGGCCTCTCAGAGTCTTAAACCGCTGCTGCCATAGAGAGAGTAGACACAAATTTTATATGAAGTATCATCATTATTCTCAGCCTCTAGATCATCTCCAAATTTTTGTCAAAAACTTCTGAATCTATTATTAATCCAGTCACATGTAGCAGAACTTTGTACATATTTAAAATAATTATTGAAGATTTAAAACAATAAACAAATTAACTTTGTTGTTTTGATATTCACCTTATTCATCTCACCTTAGGTGGGATGCTCTTATATGCATTGAAAAAATGAATTGTTAAATAATTAAAAATAAAAATACTTTAAAACATTTATTGATTTTAAGCAAAAATTGTATGCCTCACTAACATTTGGATATATAATATAAATATATAAGTACTGACAGTCCTAATTGCACATTTTTCAAAAATCACATTCATTTTAAAATTTGATCAACATAATTAAAATAATGGAGGTAAAAAGTTACTTAATATATATACACAAAAAATTGCATACATTTTGGCAAGATATTTTTATACATTCGTATCAATACTTTTGCTAGATTGAAGTTCCTGTAAAATCATGTATTTACAAAACAGCTAGTGACTAGTATTTACACAGATATTATACCAATTTTAATTGGTAATACCATTTATTGCATTTAATCTATCAGGATCATAAAATTTTGCTATGTTAAAAAGCAAATACTATACAATATTATCAGACTTTATTTCATTGGTAGCAACAGGTGAATAAGGAACAGTTTGTTTCCTCCTGAAAGTTACATAAGTGTATACTAAACTTCCTAGTACACTTATATTAATACCCAGGAAATTTTCAATTGAAAATATATAATCTCCTCCGATAACCATACCCAGATATGTAACGCAAATATTTTTTAACGTTCCAATAATAGTTGTAGTTAAAGCTGAATTATAGTAGGTACATAAGACAACACTGTATGATAGGATAAATCCCATCACACACGATACTGAAAATTGAATTACAAACAATGGATCATTCCAGTATTTATAATTATATGTAGCATCTAAATCTCCAGAATAATATGCAAAACACATAGCAGGGATGATCATAAATAATGCATTATAAAACATAAGCCCATATTTTCCTAATTCTTTGGAATCCAACTTTTTCTTCATGTAAACCCCGTTGGTAGCAGTAAAAAAATTATTTAGGAATATAAATACATAACCTCTTACAGAAAATGCGAGATCGTGCATGGCAGCAACAATGGCACCCAAAATCATTGTATAAACACTGAACTGTACACTAAAACTTGGTTTAACTCCTAAAATATACAATTCCAAAATCATGGTCATTAGTATTGAAAACCTTCGTAATGCTGTAAACATTGGTAGGCTCAACTCTTTAGTGCCTCCTAGACCAAAAAACATGTTTCCTAGATATATTAGAGGCAGTGGGAATATTTTTCCTAAAATACCAAACTCCAGACTTGGAAAGTTGACTATTTTTAGTTTTTTTGCCACTAATAATACAACAATAGTAGCAACCATTTGTCCAATGCCAAGTACTTGAAACGATGGAAATCCATAAGTAGTGAGCACAAGCTTATTTATGACTGTTATCATAAAAGATGCAACACCATAAAATACTGCTGATGATACTTTTCGCCAAAATAAGGCCTGGTCGTTAATTTCTTCTTGCGGTCTCACCATGATATTTATTTACACAATTTATCTGTACGTACTAAAATTTATCATCGTCACTTTAGATGTTTGATTTTAACTTACTAAAGCTTATTTTATTTCTGATATGATATCATTCTGCCGCCTTGGCCTACTACAATAATTGATAATCAAGGAGAATAAACCAAACACACATGTTAACTGTCATTAGTGTCAACTCAATTGTTCAATGTCAATCAAATATAAACACAAAATTCAAATTATAAACGCCAATATTTGGTGTAATATTTGTTACAAATATATGTTAGATGATAATCAAAATATACTCACTTCTATTTTCACACCACATCACTTTTAATCATAGAAAGTATCATTTTTATTATCAAATCTTTTTTACACCTTGTTTACAGCTAGAACCACAGATAACCGCTTAGTACCACTAAATAAAGGAAAAAGCTCTTTAAACTGCACATGTGCACAAATAATCATCGACTTGCTACGATCAAAATGCATAATATCATAGTATTTCCCTATGCATAATATAAAACTATATAAAATTTATTATAATCAATAAAAACAAACGTTTACTAATACTTTATAGTATCATTGCTTCTTTTTCAGACAATGATATTATCTATGGTTCAAACACACGCTTCCTGCCTGCCTTAAAATTTTATCCACATTATAAGCCACATCTAAAAATGCGATAATCTTTGAGCTCAAATCAATTACTTATAGATAGGTATTATACCTGCCCAAAGTTTATCTGATATGATTTTTATTTTGTGATTGAAATATTTTATGCTAAAGCCTCACTAATTATTGTTTCTTGGAAATTTGTGGAATACTATTAGTTATCTTACGTCGATTGCTAACTTTTAAGTAATATAAATGAATGATTCTGTAATAATTAACGATTTTAATACAGGCAACCAAACATACACCAAACCCTATTATGGTGTAGGCTACCAAACATACGCTAAAACTCCATTAGAGTCCGTTTCATTAGATAGTGCGCAAACAATATGGCCGCCAGTGGTACAAGTGTTGGGTTAAGAGACTAATACCAACAATAAAGGGTTCCGGCAAAATGCTGTTAACTTCAGTTCAGCTATTGGTTGTTAGATGTCACAATACATGTAAAGAAGCTTTTCGTTCTCTAATGAAACGGACTCTACCTTTACCTTTTTAAGAAGTATTTTAAATATTCTTCAAATAATATAAGCGAATTAAACAAAAAAAGGTTATCGAAAGGAATGAAAAAAACGCTAACTTCAAACCAACATAATTATTTATCTAATATTATCCCTAAACTTACTAACAAAGTTTAAAGAAATATTCTTTATATACAATCCAATAAACAGGTCAATGTAAAAGTGTATGTTTTATATACAAAAAATTTACAAGAGCATCTTCATAATAATTTCTATAATAATAGATAAATAAAAAAAATTAGACTAATTCTATTAGTTATAAATATTAAAAAATATATTTTAATTCGAATTCCTATTTTCTAATGTATGCTATCGAGAAGAGTGATACTATCTTTTCCGGTTCTCACACCATCTTCGTCATCGTCTTCTTCGTCCTGTAACCCAAAAATAATTCATAAACATTTAGATACAGATATTATAAATTTCTGCTTCTATTTTACTTACGTCAAATCCAAAACAGTTTTGCATGTCAGTGGCAACTTTTTTCTCCTCCAACTCCTCTTCATCTTCTATTTCTTGTTTGGCAATTCGCCTTGCCGACTGTAACGCCTTCATGACTTCTTCGTCGTTCAGATCTAAAGTTTATATATATTTTTTTAATTGTTTAATAAATAAGGATAATAATTGAGACAGAATTAAAAAAAAAATTAACAGGTATAATTTAATCCCACTAAAAATTGATAAAACGATATTTAAATATCATGAACTAAAGGAGAAATTATATAAATTCATATACTAGCTTTATTCGGGTTTTTCTTTCTGGACAGTCCGTAAGGCAATCTGGAATTGCGCAGAACTAGTTTTGTACTTTATTCAGTCTTAACAACTATTTTCGGACCGTTTAAAATTGAACGAAAATTGAAAAAACCCGGACATCCCGCATGGTCTATAGAACTGAACTAACCCATCTAAATTGACAATTGAAGATCAATGTATTGAAGGACAGCCTCTTCCACAAAGTTTGATAAATATTCAATTTGAAAAGAAAAATCGAAAATAAACAACACACAATAAACAAAACTCTACCTCCAACCTTTGCGAATTTTCAAAATAGCTCCCACCCTCCCCCTTTCAAATTATTTGAGTATGCGTAAGAAATAATCCGAAAATCGTCCTAGCTCGAGACTGGGAACTGGCTTAGAAGGTTTTCGAACCGTCCAAGAACTGCTCTTATATAAACCCGAACGCCAAACTGCGGGTGTCAGAACCATCCTGTTAAAACCCGAACAAGCTAATTTGGACTGCGCAAACTCCGGGCAGCCTTGGAACACTAAGTGCATGAACCCGAATAAAGCTACAATATGTAATTATTTCATCTGAAAACACAAAAAAAAAACTTTTCCGAAACTTACCATGATCAGGTAAAATAGTTTCACTCAACAATTCTCCAGTACCATCCCCAACCACCATGGTTTGTTCTTCACCATCAGCCAACTGAATCACCTCCAAAACAACATACTGTTGACCATCCGAGCCTTCCACAGCCATCATATCGATCTCCTCCTCTTCGTCCGAACCCATTCCTTGTACCACTTCAACCTATATTTTTTACAACAGTAAATACCACTAAAAACCACTTAATGCTTATTTAACCAACAAGTGTATTAATGAGATAATTTAATGTTCGAGATTGTTAATTGCCCTTTTAATACTCGTGTTAGTTACAAAGCTTTTCCGTCGACTGTATAAGTTCTATTCGTTTTTCTCAATATTTAAAAACAAAAAATATTTATTTGTTTCATAGGTAAGTACTGTCAAAAATAAATAATGACATTGGTCGCGTTCATCCCAACAAAGTTGATCAGGTAGCGATTTTTAGAGTAATCCATCAGTTCGTAATTCTGCTAAACGTGCTAATAAAACCATCGACATATATGTCAACAAATGTCAATGAATACAACAACAAAAACTCAATTTCATTTGATATAATACGGCAATTATTTATTCATTTCAGATTTTAATTCAGTCCAATAGTTAGTATTTTGTGAGCTTAGTAATCCGTGATCATCAACAACGAAAAATTAGCCAGGTGTGTTAATGAGTTTATGATTCTTAAAAAATGGATCCTATTCAAGAGCAGCTATTGTAATTGCTGAAGAAGGCGCTCTGGATGTATGTCTAATAGTAAGCCGCACTGTAGACCTTCTTCAATCCATAGAACAGCGTGAAGTTTGAGAAGAAGGACGTAATCGGAAGCCCCGTATCAGAAATAACACCATGGGAGTTAGTAGGTTTGTTCCCGTAGCAAGTTCCTAGCTGCTATGGACATGTTACGGACATATTGAGTCTGCGCAGTATCAGAGTTCAGGCTCTGCTGGAACGCTTTTTTGATACTGCGCAGACTCAATATGTCCATAACAGTTAGGAACTTGCTACGGGAACAAACCTATTCACAATGAATTGAACCCACCACTTTGGAGCATACTACGATGACACACTATACAATTTATTATTAAAATCAGAAGTCACCTCCAGCTGCTCATTCATTATCATTGAAATACAAACTAAAATATCTCCAAACAAAAATATTTATATCATGTTCCTAGCATATGTCATAAATGACAGTTAATGCATCATCAATCGGTAGCGTGTAGCGTATTTTAATTCTTATTGAAAAAATGGCGACTGATACCACATCGGTCACACGCGTTCAGCAGGAAATTGATGATCGCTTCGGTAGCGCTACGTTGTGATGAACGCGACCATTAAAATGTATGTTTGGTTGCCTACATCGCAGGGTCACAGGTACCTATCGTAACTGTCAATATAAATATAATGGTCAAGATGTGCGTTGGGTTGCCTATAGAAAAATCGTCGATGAATGTGATTCATGCAATAATAGGGGTAGTTAATATATGATTTTGTCTAATATTGAGAACGTTAATACACGGTCGACGGAAAATTTCATTAATAAACTCTTTACCTGTTGTCCATCAATCATTTGTATTTTCTTTTGCCGCCCCAATTTCAATTCCAACTGTTTCTTTTGTATATTAGGATCCGGATCGTGGAATGCCATGTGTCTGATGAGATTTCCCTTGTGTCTAAACGCTCTGGTGCACTCCGGACATTCGTGGGTTTTTTCTCGAGGCGGTGGTGGAACGTAGTGAGGATTATGGTAAAGATTTTGGTGGCGTTTCAAAAGTTGTTTCTGGCGAAAAGATTGATCGCATTGGTCGCATTGAAACGGCTTCTGATCGGTATGTATAAGCATGTGCGATTCGAGGTGACGGGCCGATATAGAAGCGTAAGGACACAAGTCGCATTTGTAGCATTTCTCACCTTCGTGGGATTTGTTGTGAAGCTGAAAATTTTGTTTTGAAATGGTTAATCGAGATTTAAGAGAAATGTGTATTGTTTATGCAGCCGCAGAAAGAGTCACAGAACTATACAAAGTATTAGCTATGTTCGCGGGTCATAATCCGAACCAGTCTGGAATTAACTCTACATTGTCTAGAGCGCATGCTTAGTTCCGAATCAGCAAATAGTTTCAAGTATACCACGAACGGTCTTATAAAATAACTGACATATCAATAATTTGCGCATGAGCAGCCGAACCGAACTCTCAGTCCTCACCAAAATCAGATAACTGCTAGGACTGATTCCGAATCAATAACGAACCGATCCGCGAACACCGAACTATTATTAAAAATTCAGAATTATATTAACCGCGAAAACCACCTTTTAGAATACGAATGCAAATAGTCTCTGAACTGGTTCGGTTTGTGACCAAATACGAGACAAAAGAATTGAGTTGATTATAAAAAAAATAGAAATATTCACAAACTTACCTTATAACTGTATCTATCCGGAAACGACTTCCCACATCTCTTACATTTAAGAGGTTTATCCGAAGTATGCAGCTTTTGAACGTGAATACGTAGATCGGTTTTGCGACCACACGTCGTAGGGCACAAGTCGCATTGAAACACCGGTTTATCACCAACTAAAATAATTAAATAGATAAATAACACGAACTCCTCTTCAACAATAAATGTACTTACTATTATGCGTAAGTTTATGTGCCTTGAGACTGTTCGACTGTGTAAATCTCGTTTGACAGATGTCACATTCGTAAGGTTTCTCTCCAGTATGTATTCTCAGATGCCTTTTAAGTTTAAATGTATCAGGACTGGCGTACGTGCAATGCGGGCATTGATAAGGTCTTTCTCCAGTATGACAACGAATATGTCTTTTCAGTTTGGACAATTCAACGCTGGCATAATCACATTCAGTACATTTGTGAGGTTTTTCGTGAGTGTGACGGTATCTAACGTGACGAACCAATTCACCTAGAAGGGAATATTCAGTTTTAAAAGAAAACCACATTTAAATAGAAATAGAAATACCTGATGTTGTAAAAGCGGCATCACAGAATTTACAGGCATGAGGTTTTGTACCAGTATGGGTGTTAACGTGGTTTTGCAAAGAAGCCAGAGTCTTAAAGCCTCTTTCACACACACTACATTTGTGTGGTCGTTCTTCAGAATGGGATTTCATATGTCTGGAAAGAAGGTAACGTTTGGGGCTTGTATAATTGCAATAGTTGCACATGTGAGCTTGAGCAACAACTTGTGATTTTCTGGGAATAAGTTTTACTATTTTGCTTTTGTCATCTTCTGCATCAGAATCTATCATTCCACCATCTTCACCATCATCAAAATCATAAACTGCAACAACAAAATTAAGCTACATACTAAACAACTAATGAAATAGTTACGCTTACCAGCCATGTCTTGTTCCCCATCACTTTGTTCACCATCTTTAATATCTGATGGATCCTGAACAATAAGTACATAACTTAATTCTCCAGTATTATTGTCAGCTGGTACAACAGTGACTCGTTGGTAAGCATTTCCAGAGTTAATCAGGATCTGATTGTTGTCTGATTCTTCAATGATTTGCTGGAATTAAAACGATTCTGAATAAATAAAATATTTATATGATCACAACTATTGAAATACCTCATCTCCTTCATCCCCTTCATCATTATCCTGACTAATCACAAATTCGCCAGGATCATCAGCAGTTGTTATACCTGGCATCACAGTCATTACTGGTTGACTTTGACCTTTTGCTTGGAAATAATAATGTCCAGCTTGGTCTACAAAGTAAGTACCTTCTTCTTGTTCATTTTCTGCATCATTTTCTTCATTTCCTAAATCAAGATTATTGCAATTTATTTATAAATATAGTATGAACTACAAGTTAAAATTATAAGTTTCTTTACCAATTACATTTTCATTAGGTGAATGTGTTTTGGTAAGAAAATATATGTATAAGAATTGTATTTCATTCAAGATATAATATGTATCAATAATTTCAAAAATGCTTACTAACCTGTGCTAGGATGAATTGTTGAGTCTACAATTTCTTTTTGAAAGCCTGCTAAGTATGATTGAATTTCTGTAACATTTTCGGTAGTTTCCTCCAACTTAATAGTTGGAGCTTCTGTAAATGTACCCATTTTCATTCAGAGCTTACACATGCTGTAAGAAAAGTATATTTATTGTTGTTTGTATGTCTAGTAAACACAGGAAATACGTATCGGGCCAGACGCTTGGAAAACCATAATGTTGGTATATTTAATGAAAATTAAATACCAAACGTTATTCATTTTCGGTATGACAAACGGTTATAAATGTAATTTGAAAACAACTAAAATGAAATATAGGCATAAATGGAAGCAGTCTCGTATTTGGATAGACGCCATTTTAACGCTAACAATCAGATCAGCTATTAGATATTTATTGTCGGATTAATTACACTTGTAATTTTCAATAAAATAGATATTTTAAAAACTTATCGAAACATTAAGTTAAGCGCGCTGGATGTAGGGGGCATTTCAACAAAATTTCTACAATTTAGCACGTTGGCGCTGTCATCAACTAGAAGAGCCGACGAAGATGGTGTCCTACTAAATTCTAATTTTTGACAGAAATACGTTAATTAATAATACTAGTGCATGTTATTTGGTGAAATGCGTTAAAAACTATTATAATAGATTTAAAAAGTATGTGAAAAATTGTATAAACATGCAAAATTTTACAATTTCCAAACTTCTTACCCTTAACTCCAAGAATGTCCTGTGAGGGCGTGTTGTAATGGCTGCGCCTTTTTTATCGAATCAGAGATGGCGAGGCTAGCGTAAGTGTAAGCGAAGTTGCAAAAACCTACCGCGCATATCCTACAGACATATAAATAAAACGAAACCAATCACCGAAGTTGTATGAGCCGCCTGTGAGCAGGTGCATTGGAAAAGGATAGATCAATGCGGTTACTAATGACAAATGACATCCTGGCTGATTACCTCAAAATACAAGGGACTTGCGTAATTTAATGTCAAAAAATATCTACATAAAATGATAAAATATGTTTTAAACAGGTTTTAAACTTTAAGCAAAATAATTTGAAGTTACAATTTCATATTGTGACTTGAGAAAATCACATACAACTTAAGTTTTGTGACGTCACTATGATGGTACGTTCGATTGCACCGACTTGGGTTAATGCTTTATTTACCTTGATCCTACATTTTCAAATATGCACATCTATGGAACTTTGCATAAAATATTTTATTTGTCGAATAAATATTTTATAACAAAAAATTAAAAAGGTTTATTTTTTGAAAATAACCTCCGTAAATTAACTGCCAGTATAGATTATTGATGTTGTAAAAAGAAATAGCTAGAAAAATAATGTATAATAGACAAAGATAGAATTTTTATAAGTCATTCATCAAGGAGATTTCATCCGGTAGGAATGGTAAATGGTAGGATTGTTGTGATTCGTGAATTGTGATTGTGAATGGTTATGAAAATGTCTTTGCCTGCCAAATTTGTAAATACAGTATTATAAAAACTAATCGTTGAAATAATATTGTGGTAATATTTATCAAAGATTTTGTGTGAACTTTAAATTACGTTAAAATGTGTAAAAAGCGAAGTGACTGATAGTTTGTTGTAATAATAGAAGAAAATTTGTGAATTTAGTAATGTAAATTTTGGAATCAAAATGGCTGATTCTTATTATCAGGTAAAAAATAACTATTAATGTGTATTTGTATCAGATATAGGTGTCCATTTAGTTATGTTACAGTTGGTTGGGAGCCAAATAACCATATCCGCGATTTCAAGGGTGTATCTATAGTCACGAGAACAAATTTTTTATTACCGTTTATTACAGGTTATATCTTAAATTAAATTGGATGGACTAGATGGGACATGATAATTGGCTTATTGTAGTTCTAATAAACTACTTAAAACACCCACAATAACACTGCATAAAATAATGTTCTAGTACTATTTAGTTATAAAAATGTCATTGATGATTAGAGCCAAAAATGGACATGTCCTAGTTTTTTAATTGACTAAAATAAGATTAATAAAAGTTTCTACCTACAGACAAAGCAAATATATTTTTTATTTTAAGGAGGATTTTTTTACAATATATTTTTTTACTTTCTCTTTAGCTTAGTTGTTTTTGGAAACCCCATTATTTTCTTTCAAATTTATAAATTTTCTGTTTTTCTTACACACCTTAGCAAAAATATGAGTCAAAGCTTTGGAATAATTCAGTTTTTTGGGTATTTTACAAATCTACAATTTATGTAGGTACCTGTACATTCTACTTTATCAATACACCCATTTATTATGAAATATTAGATTATGATTATTGTAAAAATATAGATGAATCAGTAATTACTGATATATTTTATTTCTTATGTTATCTGAACTAATATCATATATAAATATTATTATCAGGAAGGTATTAATAATGATTAAAATTATCTTTACTGCATTGAAATGAGTAGGTGTCATGTATCCTAAATTCCTAACAGGTGTCATTTTCTATGATTTTCATTTGAAATTTCCATTCTTTTTAACATGATGTGGAGATGCAGCGAAAATTTAAACAATAGCAGTGAAGAGGAATCTGAAGTTAGTAGTTTAAAGTGTTTTCCTACTTTGAATTTACTAGTACCTACCTTATACTTTATATGTCCTAAACCAAGTAACAAAACATGTATTAATCTTTCAAATATTTACAATCATCAAAAGTGTCAGTCAAATTTAATTCAGAAATGCTTCAGCTAGAAATTGGTTACAATAATTATTGTTTCCAAATAATTTAATCTGGTAATAATATAAATAGTGCTATGATGATAGCAATACTACTTTGACAATTATTTGAATTTTGGTGGGTAGTAATATATTTTACATTCTAGCATGTGAAAGATTAAAGATAAGTTCAAGTTCAGTTAGCTTTATTTAGATTCTATATTTTCTCACTGCATTATCAACATACTATCATTATCATGCCATGGATATTAGATACCTAGTGAATAAAGTTAGGTAGTTACAAACATCAAAAATTAGCAACGAAATATAAAGATGTGATTTTTTACAGGGAGACTACATTAGACACCCAGTCATTTACGAATTATCCCATAAATATGGCTTGCCAACAGAAAATCTAATTGAATCACAACTGCCCAGTAAACTTGAAGAATTGAAAGAAATTATAAGACGTGAAATAAGAAAAGAACTAAAGATAAAAGAAGGTGCAGAGAAGTTAAGAGGTGTATCTACAGATCGCAAATCACTTAGTCATGTTGCTACTATAGTTAAAAATTCCAATTTTAAATTAACCGAGTTAAAGAATGAGCTCAGTGAACTTGAATCACAAATTATTCTGTCCCAGGGACAGAGTACACCCTCGTTACTATCTTCCAATGGAGGTGAGTGTTGATATTGTTTAACTAAGAGAGTATATAATTTTTTTAAATCACATATTTGGAAGTTGATTTTGTATTATTTTTTTTATAGATTCTTTAAGTTTTTCTTCTTTGGCAAATCACAATATGGATAAATGCAATGCAAACCTTATTAGTCGGATAGAAAATCTTGAGAAACAACTCAATATAGAATTAAAAGTAAAACAGGGAGCTGAAAATATGATCCAAAGCATCACAGGAAGAGATAAAAAATTATTATTTGAAGCTCAACAAATGTTGCAAGACTCAAAGAAGAAGATAGAATATCTCAAAATGAAGATTACAAAGGTATTAACAGTTTAAAGTTTTAGAATTTGATTGACAAAAATATATAGAGGCATAGTAACAGAATGTTAAAATATTCTGGTTGAATCTGACAGTGTTTCAATAATTTTCCAGTTAAAACATGACATTGATTCCAAATCCCGTGGTTCAATACAGGATTTAACTGATAATGGCGACTTGTCGCATGGTGAATTGGAACCATTATTAGATGATAGAATAGAAGCTTTAAAACACAGACTGCGAGTCGAAGCAGCTGTGGTAGAAGGTGCCAAAAATGTGATTAAGCTGCTGCAGAATAATAATAAGGATAAAAATGAAAAGAAAGCACTTCTTGAGGTAAGTTTTTTATATAATATAAGAAGCTTTTGCAGAATGTATAAGGAATTATCCCAAACATTAGTATTTTTAAGCTTTAGTTTCAAACTTGTTTATTTCTATTCTGCCTCTTTTTTAATAGTTAAATTTTGTCTAATAAGGGTAGAAACAAGTATTATTTATGAAGTTATGTTAATGACTGATTTTTCCATACTTATTGAAGTGTTTTGAAATAAATTGGAACAGCACCACAACCGTAGGTAAATACAGAAATATTGTATTTCAATAATTGAGCTACAATTTAATTTATTTGACACTTGATGTAGTTGTTGTAGCAAAAGGGGATTAAAAAATAGAGAGACATTTTGTTATTTATTATTTATTATTTTCAGAAAGTTGAACCACAATTTCTTTTTATATCTGTTACTTTTCTCAAAATAACAAAAAGAATAAAGAACATACCCCAAGGAACTTACTAGTAATTAAGTCAGGTTAGGTTTGTGGTGAGTAGGTATATACACGAGTACATTTTATTAATTTAAAAATTTTTTTTTGTTTTTTGGGCGATTATTCAATTTGGGGAATTTTCTAACAAAATTTGTATGAGGGACAACAATTTGTAAGAATGGAGCAGCTCGAAGAAAGAATGCAGTTTGTTTGGAACACTTTTGAACAGGGTGCAATAAATGGAGCTATCAGAAGAAGTGGTAAACAATAATGGTGGCCACATTCATAATATTTTAAAGTTACTAAACTGTCTTCATAAATGTGTTATTTGTTAAAATGTTATTTAATAAAAAAATGTTATTTGGCGAATCCGGTAATTTCAGAAAATTACTTTTTACTGAAGTGTTCTGGATAGTTTTTCTATCGAAAAAGCATCTTAGTACAATTTTAGCTAAGACAGTTTTCATTTGCAACGAGCTCAAATGCACTGTTATATAATTTTTTTTATAAGTCCGACCCTGTAAATTATTTTTGCTTTCAAATATACAGTCATGTTGAGGACCTGTTAGGTTATTAGCCCTGCAAAAAGAAAATAAATCGCCCAAAAAACAAAAACAATATTCTCAATTAAAAAATGTACTCCTTTATTTTGGCCCACAGTTTATTCACAAGAGTTTATTAGGGTTCAACTTTACAGTTGGAGGGCACAATATATCTTTTAGGTTTCAGTGAATAGCACCCCAACGTACATACATACATTCCAGGAGTGGGTGAACTTTGAAGAAATCTTCAAAGAATTTCATGTATCTACTGAATTTTGATGATTGTACATGACATATCCAATAATTATCCTATATACAGAGTGTCCAGAAACTTATTACCAAAAATTGGGGAGTTAGTAGATGTGGCCAAATGAATTTTTGTAATAAGAGCTTTCCTTTCCGAGCTATTGGTCTCTAAAGTTTCAAAAAATAACTTAAATTTATTGGTGTTTCTGTACTAATTGGAATTTGGGTCATACAATACTGTCCCAAGCATATTTTTATTGAATATGCATCATCTACTCCCTCCGAATTTTTGAAATGAAATTTCTGATCACCCTTGCCAAATATTTACCTAGTCTCTCGAAACCCATACACCTGTGAATAATTTAAAAAATAACAACTCCCATTCGTATATATTTGTGACAAAATAAGTAGGCAGCTACCAAAAAAAATAATGCGTTTTATAAATAGTACAAAACTTGTGCCAAAAATATATTCAGTACATCTAACGCCGCGGCCCATAATCGATCTCCGCAATCGGTTAAAGATTAAAAATCCGAAACGTTTTAATTGATCGACGGATGTTATTGTTTACAGTTTTGTTTTTCTATTGGTATCGAAATCGCATTATTTTCTTACGGTGCAGTGGAGGAATTAATAATATCGCAATTCGAGCGCGATTAGCCAAAACGGGCTTAACGAAACACATGATATTTAAATATAGACCGAGGACGAATGTCTCAAAAGAAATATTGTTATAGACGCATCGATATGATCTGGAAAATAGGCCGGGCGTGATGAATATGTAACGTAAAATTATATCTGTCAAAATTTTCTCAATAGAGGAGTTCAGCCTAAGGTCAGCGTGGCCAACAAAAAGAGGTTTTTTCTTACAAGAATGACAGTTAAGGTCTACCATTCAAAACAAGAGATTTTTGTATGTTTTTTATCATTGCGAACATCTATATTGCTCTATTAAAATAATCAGTGATGGGTATTAACCGGTTAATAATTTTGTTGACCAGTCATTGGTTAATAACTGGTTATTAACTATCAATTTTTAACCAAAAAAATTGTTTATTAGATATTTTTGTTCTGCCCATTATTACAAAAATGTTGACATAATTTATTAATTTAAGCTAATTGAGATGTAAATAAGAGCTACAGAAATCAGAAGTCATCAACAGTCGCGGACGTAAGGAGTCTGCGCAATGCTATTTAATACACCTACTGCGCAAGCTCCTGATGTCCGCGGGCTAGAAAATGCTTTTTTACTTTTTTAACTTAGCGTCAATTTACGCTAAAAACTGGTTAATAACATAGGTGGTTATTAACATTACACATCACTGAAAATAATGAATACACCCCCGAAGCGTATATCTGGAAATTTAAATTGAATTTTTAGCTGAATACTCAACATATCGGTGGCCAATAATCCTAAGAACTTTTGGCAAGTCACAATTTCATTTCTGTTATTCTGTCACTAGTTATGTCAAATGTCAGTTATAGTTAAAATAATACCCTTCTTGGTGTGCGTCATCGATTGTGATGTTTTCGCATGTTTCCAAGCACATTTTTGTATTATTTAAATAAATAAAACAATAAGAGTAATATTCACTTCTCATAAATAATAATTGACCGTAAACAACAAAGTACAGACCTGTCGAGAACTGTCAGTGTGACAGTAGAAAAAGACGGGAGACACATTGCCGCTATGAAAGTAACGCCTTCATAGTATTTTGAACTCTCAATTGATAGGTTAAGCTTGCGCGTAATCTAAACATCAACCAATCAAATTTTTGTAAGTCAAAAATTAGGGTTAACGTTTGTAATACATTTAAACGGTTCATTATTGTGATGTTTTGATTAGGATTAATCACAGACCTCCCTTTTTTTTCATTTCTTCCTACGTAATGTGTTAGAAGGACATTAACAATCGATGACGCACACCAAGAAGGGTATTATTTCAACCATATATTTATTTCTGTTGATATTCGTTTAATTGTGTATGTCCATTTTCGATTAGATTTTTGTAGCATTTCTAGTTAGTTGTATCTCTATTCTTCTAATTACTGACATCTGACATAACTAGTGACAGATAACAGAAATGAAATGGTGACATGCCAAAAGTTCCTAGAATTATTGGCCACCGATATGTTGAGTATTCACCTAAAAAGTCATATACGCTTCGGGGGTGTATTCATTATTTTAACAGAGCAATATAGATGTTCACAAGGATGAAAAACATGCAAAAATCTTGTTTTGAATGGTAGACCTTAACTGACACTCTTTTCAGAAAAAAATACTTTGTGTTGACTATACTGACCTTAGACTGAACTCCTCTATTATTGGTGGACTAGCCTATAAATAACTTTTTACTTTTACTATGCTAGTAGTGACAATCTGATATCCAATTTTAAATTCTAATTTTTAGATAAAATTATAAGAATTCTCAGATATTGACATATCATTGTCAGAATTACAGAAGTTACATTTGATGGTGTAGAGTAGGGTATACTGCAATTATTCATGTGCGAATTTATTCCATTCTCTTCTGTTTTGTGCCAATTCTGCAGCTTACATCTCATTTATTCATTCCTTTGTCCCACGTTTTTGGTGGTCTGCCAGCTTTCTTGTTATTTTGTATTTTCGCTTTCCAAATTATTTTACTGGTCTTTTTTCATCAGCTTGTTCATTTCCAGATATACCGTTATGTCCCGGCGCCCAAACTAATCTTACTTTAATGTGGTCTGCTAGTTCATTTAGTTCTTTCTGGCATTCTTCTACCAGTCTGGATGTTACCTTGCGGCTGCTTAAAGCTGCAAGGGCTGCCTGGCTGTCAGTTAGTATGTTTATCCTATGAGTGTCAGTTGTTAATTCTGACACATTCTAAGATAGCATAAATCTCTGCCTGAAATTCAGAGGTATGTTCTCCTAGTGAGAAGGAGCTTCTTGTGTTTCTCAATTCACTATACACCCCTGCTCCTGTCCCTTCCCCAGTCTGTGACCCGTCTGTGTCCCAGGTCTCTCCTCGGGGAAGGGAGTTTGCTTGGGTATTGCCAGTCCTTTCTGTGAGGTATTTCTAACTTTTATTTTGGACTGGGGAGAAGTTTTTTTTTCTTCAAGGAGCCGTCCCTTCGCCGGTACCACCTCAGCCTCCTGGGCTTATTGTGGATACTCCTAGAGTTCTGACTACAACCTATTCAGTCATTCCGTTCCCTGTATTAGCTCATACAAGTTCTTTGCTGGTTGGTTGTAGAAGTCTTCTGTAGTCATTTGGGGTATACCATACAGTTTCTGCCTTCTGTGGTCCAGCGACTCACAGTTGCATAGTATATGCAGAGCTGTTTCGGTATCCTTTTTGCATTTTCTGCATGTAAGGTCTCCGTTGTACAGCCCTATTTTGCTTAGGTGCTCCCTTGTGGGAAAGTGCCCCGTTATGGTGCGTAGTTTGTTCCTGCTCATTGAGAGCAGTTCTTTCGCTACTTTTTCTGATGGTTCTTTTATGAATTTTTTCCCATGTATTTGCCTGGTCGTATTCTTCCAGTGTTTATTGTGTTGTTCTTTCAACCACCCTTTTAACCATGACCTCGTTAAGCATCTGGGGATGCCCACAGCAGGTTCGGGTCCGTTCATCAGAGTTGACGATCCTACTCTTGCGAGTTCGTCAGCTTTTTCATTGCCTGCGATTCCTTTATGACCTGGGACCCACACCAGTGCTACACTGTTCCGAATCACCAGTCTTCTAAGTTCTCCGCCGCATTTCCATACCAGCCGAGATGTTACCTTAGAGCTCTGAAGTGCTTTAAGGGCAGCTTGACTGTCACTGTAGATCCTGATCTGCCTGTTGTTGTAGGCTCTCATATTATTAGTCCTTGCACATGCAAGTATTGCATAGACCTCTGCTTGAAATATAGAAGCGTATTTGCCAAGCGAGACGATCCCTTCATATTTGCTCGTCTTGCTGTATATGCCCGCTCCGGTGCCGAGTTAATTTTTTGATCCGTCTGTATACCAGATCAGTTCATTCGCTCTACTAAGTGGTGGTGCGCTCTTTTCCTCAAGCTCCTTTCGATCTTTGATGCCAATCTCGAAGTTCTTGCGAAAGATATATTTGGTGGTCATGTGGTCTGTTGGCATTTTGAAAATGTCATCATCCACATGCCTTATCTCTGTGTGTCCTCTCCCATGTGCCACGTCATGGTCTGATGCTTTTTCTAGTCGGGTTAGTGCTGCCCTTGCTTCGCACATTATGACACAATGTAGCGGAGGAAGGTCTAGCATTGTCTCCAGCGCCGCTGTAGGAGTAGTCCTCATTGCCCCTGTAATGCCAATGCATGCAAGTCTTTGGACCTTGCTTAGTTTTAGCATAGCAGAGGATTGTCTGATCTTTGGCCACCATACCAGAGATGCATATGTGATCCTGGGAATGACAACCATTTTGTTCAGCCAGTGTACCATGCTGGTTCTAAGTCCCCATTTAATGCCGTAAGTGTGTCTGGCAACCATGAAGGCCACCTCTGCTTTCTTGATCACGTGCTGGAGGTGTCGGTTCCAAGTTAAGCCTGGGTCTAGGATAACCCCAAGATATTTTACTTCATCCGACAATCGTATTGGTTCACCTTGAAGCGTCAGAGGGCCAAGTCCTTCCCTTTTCCTTCTTCTGGTGAACGCAATTATCTGTGTTTTCGAAGAACTAATACGTAGCCCTTCTTTTACAGTTCAGCCTGTTACTACATTTAAAGCCATCTGGAGTCTGTCTCTGGTTGTACTGTTGTATTTACCTTGGGATAGAATTACCAGGTCGTTTCCAGCAGCGGGGATAGTACTCCCCCCTGCGGACAACCCCTGGTTGCACGTACGGCCATTGTCTCCCCCATCAGAGTTGATTCTATGAGCCTGCTTCTGAGCATGCAGTCTATCCACCTGCAGCTTGTGGCATCGATCCCAGAATTCCTCGTCGGCTTAGGGGAGAAGTTTAGTGGCCATGTAGTCTGTTTTTATATCTAAAATGGCTCCACTTATGATGTTCTTAATGAATATGTGTACTGATCTAACTATTTTGTTGCTCAGGCTGCTTTGATAATATTTTGAGCAACAATTTATTTTGCAACAAAAAATATAATGCCAATAGTGAAAAAATGCTATATGGGCCATGATAGAAAAGTGTTCCATTAGTCTTATCCTGGTAATTTTCATTTTCATATAATTTTTTTTGTGTCGACTTTCTAAAAAATAGTAAAATATTGTAAAACTGTATTTACCATCACGTATTAGAATGTTATAGGTGTAGTTCCACCTACCCAATAACTATTTTAAATTTAACAAGTGAAAATCCTGAAATTCAACTAAACCTTGCCTCATTTTTACCCGTCAAGTCTACAACGCTCGGTCTATTATTTAAATATAACTATAAACTTTGACAACTGTTAGTAATGGAAGAAGAAAAACATCGAAATCTAAAAATACTCATCCAGTTACGCAGATGACGTAATAGTCGTCGCTTGTAGTGTTAGTGAACTGGAATGACTTTTCTTTTTTTATATATACTTTTATAATGGAAAAATTTAAGTAGATTATTAATATGTACTCTACACCGGACCCACCACAACAATGGTCAGTGCATGCGGAATTTACCATCAACCACCCCGGCGCTGACAACCCCCAAAACCCCCCAAAAACTGGAGCTATACAAGATGAAAACGGTGTTCGAATGCTATACTCTTGGACGTCTTCCGAACCCGCTTCACCTCCCACACAAAACGTCAAATCGGAAAATACTAAAACACAAGAATCTGATAAATTATACGGTTTCCAAAAAGGTCATCTTTTCTTTACATCCACCCCACCTTCAAAACCCTTTTGCAGTTTAAACATACCAAAACAAGATTCAGCATACGGCAGTGATTTGTTCTCTCCTAGTTCGTGTATTGGTTCGAATTGTCACAGAAAATGTAAAAGTACTTGCAACATTGTATTATCCTCGAATAAGGGAAAATGTAAAGGTGTACCTTCGGAAGTAACTAGTGGACATACGTCTTGCGGTAGGACGCAAAGTTTGAGATGTCAAACGCCGTCCGTTTGTTGTGAAAAAGAAAGTGACAGGTTTTATGGTTGCGGTGATCCGTGGTGTCATCATTTACGTTACAACGACGATTTTTCTTCGGTTCGAATGGTGTCTCCTGTGAGGGAACTATGCGAAGATGTCGGAAGCAGTGTACAAGATAAATGCGGAGAAGTGGGTATGTAACAAAATTTATGATTTATTATTACACGTTGAAAAAATTGGTATTATCAATCATCAAATGCTAAACGTCACCTTTGACGTTAAAACACAATTGTCATATTTCAGCTTTGACGTTAAAACACAACTGTCAAATGTCAAACGTCAACTTTGACGTTAAAACACAATTGTCAAATGTCAGTTATGTCCAGTATTTACTATTTGCGGTAATTCATAGTATTCAATTAAAGCAAGCAAATTTACTACAATTATTCACCCCCCTAGAACTAGACCCCCCAACCCCCCATATCATCAAAAAAGCAAAGCAACGAGCCCCCCAAAAAGCGCTTAGGTATGAACGCTCCTCCAGGATCTAATTCTTTTTTTTTTAAAGGTTGTTCGATATGTTTCCGCGACTTGGAAATCAAGAGATCCATAAAAAGGGACGTTTCTGTACAAACTTCTGAAATGGTTAGCAAATGCACTTCGCCTATATCACAAATAGTCGATATAGATAGAAATAGTCCGTCTGGTAAAGCTAGTAAATTGAAAAGAGGAAAAACAGTTGGTTATAATCGAAGCAGACAATCTTCAAGAGATTCATCATCTACATTTTCACGTAAACGAAATATCTTCGAGGTAAATGAATAAAATATAGTATAGGGTGACCAAAAAGGAATCACCTGAAAATTTGACATTTTAATATTAACTATAAGTACCTGCTCAGAGGGTGAAAACATTTCTTATTTAAAATACATGTAATCTTTGATGATTTTTTTAATATTTTTCTATATGCTTTAATCAGATTGTTCTAAAGTGGGATATACTATGAACCGATAGCTCTACAAAAGTGATTAGTGTGGCATAGCTGTAATCTGGTATTATACCGGTCATTCAATCAGATTTTTGCTGAAAACTTGTAGGATATTTAGTTTCCTTTAAAAAAGGTTCAATAAGTTGAATCTCTAAGATTGATATTTATTGAGATATAATAGAGTAAAATCCATAGTGATAAGACAACTCATTTTCAAATAAATGAATTGTTAGGTTCTCAGTAGCATCTCGTGTGCTTTGAATACCTGTGTGTTTGTGGAGCTAGCCTAAGGACACCTGGGCAGGTATCAGGTGATAAAGGTAACTAAAAATAAGAGTTACTTCACTTAAATTTCTATGTCTGATTTTCATATATGTTTTGTAGAATAATATTCTAGAGTAGTATCATAAGTGTCAGACCATGTCCATGGACCAAAACTTTTGTAAATCTTCACATGTCCGACTTTCAAATATGTTATCAAGGCAACTATTACTATATTATGTGTGATCCAACAGATTCGAACTATACTAAATACTATACGTTTACGGAGCTTGTGGAGCTTTAAAGCGTCTGACAAAGGTTTTGGTTCATGGAAAGTGTCTGACACTTATGATACTACTTTGGAATATTATTCTACAAAACATATATAAAAATCAGACATACAAATTTAAGTAAAGTAACTCTTATTTTTAGTTACCTTTCTCACCTGATATCTGTCCAGGTGCCCTTAGGCTAGCTCCACAAACACACAGTTATTCAAAGCACACGAGATGCTACTGAGAACCTAACATTTCATCTATTTGAAAATATGTTATGTCTTATCGCTCTGGGATCTTGGACTATAAGCAGTTCAAAAAAAGATTGGGAATTTCTACAAAACTTCTTAAAGCGAAAATATTAAAGCTTTATAACTATTTTTTTTCAGAAAGATTCATCAAAAGAAACACCCCCTCCCAGCTATGGAACTCACTTTAAAAATTCCGACAAGAAAGGTTCTGGAAGCGATACAAAATCTGGAGATTCCTCAAAAAAACCACGAACCATTCACATAGACGTGTATTGTACAGGTACTGAAATAGAATCCGACAGCAGTAGCTCATCTTCGATATCTTCTAGAAGCAAAACTGTATCAACACCACAAACAGTATTCGAATCGAAAAATATGTCTGTTACTCACAAAAATGCAGATGACAAAATCATACCGTATCGACTAAGGAATCCTTTTCACTTGTCAAAGACAAACAGTACTTCCGTTGAAAAAGAAGATTCGGATATAGAAGATACTTCGATAAGTACCGCTTATCCTTCAAAAATGAGTTCTTGTTCTACAATGGGTCGTTCCTTATCCAGCATGTCTAGTTTTCCAACTTCCAACACTCCTTTTACCATGTCCAGTTGCACCGTTCCAGATTACGAATCGTCCATAGGTAACACTTCCTGGAAAGATACCTTTTCGGATCTGGATAGTTTGATACACAGTAGAAGCAGCATTCCACAAAACGACAGTCTTTACTTTGTACCGCAAAGAATTGATGAAGAAAGTGAATCTTCAAAAAAGACCAGGAACAATAATTTAAATTGTAGCGATAGTTTCGATTACGCGGACTCTGAAGATAAATTGAGGATAAAGAGAATGGAAAGAATGTGGAAGTATGGAATGAACAGAAATAAATTGTTGCAACAACAGGAGAATTCACAAGAAGTTGTCAATAAGCGATTGAGTCAAATGAATATTTCAAAATCGAAAGATTCGGATTCCGATGCCAGCGATAAATCCGAAAAAGGATGGACTATTTTAAAAAATAAAGAAAATCAATCGTTATATAAATCTCCGAGTGCGGTGATAATAAAAGAAAGATTAAGTTTGGACCCGTCTTTAGGTTCACCTTTTACAATAGTTCCTGGACAATTTTCCGAACCCAGGTATATCGCTAAAAAATTCGGACCCGTTATAACCGTATTTAAAAAACCGGGACACCATATCGGTCCGGCGAAAAATCCCAGTTGTAAATGTGAACACTGCCTTAGATATTTCGAAAATAGTAATTTTAGAAATAGAACTTGTTCGTTGGGCGATACACCGAGTACGCCTTTTTTTAATTGGAAAGGATTGAAGAGGAACGATTAATTTTTTTTAAATGTTTTTTTTTATTTATGAATTAGCTAATATAATAAATAAGACTGTGATTCATACCAATGTGATTTAATTGTATTTATTAAAAAGGTAAGTGATACTGAGTGCGCCTATGCTTACGTTCTACCGAGTGTTAAATGTCTCGCGGTGACATACATAACCTAAAAGAGAAGTTAGCTGCAAAAAGGTTGACAAGTATAGGTTATGTTTATGCTCCGTCAACACAAAAGGGACTAAATTTTAATAATGATGAATAATAATTACAATATATTTGGAAAAATCTGTCATTAACATCCTAACTTTCAATAGTTAATAATTTGAAACATAAATTTTTGTCTAAATCGACATTTTAGGCGCAAGAAAGTTTGAGAGCAAGCAGTATGAAACTCGACCTTCTAAAAAGATCATTAGAAATGCGAAAATCTGAGTTACCGGAAGATTCACCAGTCGCTTTACATTTGAAAGAAGAACTTGCAAATGCTCAATCATGCAGTCCGATGTCGATGCACTACACCAGCTTACAACCGTTTCGAGTGGGATCTGATGCCAACAGACATTTTGCTTCTTCTTCTTCTATGCTTAACAGGTTAGATATTTATTTTACTATATTTAATTATCTAAACTAATTTTCAAACGTCTTCCGTTACATAGTTAATTCTTAGAAACCCCACCATACCAATTTTTACTTTCATCCTGATCTTTCTAATCAGCGGTTTATTTGCCGCCCTCCTGTAGAGTGTAGAGCGTTCCTAAACCCCAAAAAGAGACAATATAAAGAAATAACCAACAAGCAGAAAACAAATATTTGTTTTAGGGTGAAATTCATAGTCTACACTTGAGGAGTTTAGCTCAAGGAGACTTTTCATATCTACAGTCATTACTCAAGTAATACTTCAATTTGAGTGAAGAAAGTTTGGCATCAATGTTATTATTAAGAACTTTTGGTTGCGTTTGGTCAACAATTGTGATTTGTGAACGTCTTTTAACGTTCATCTGACATCTGTAGCATTGCATTCTTATTCGAATTTGTGTTCAGTTCGTGTATTAGCCCTCTGCAAGTATTTAATTCTCAGTTCAGTTCTTTACTGTTCATATATATTTCTTATTTCTTAGAAAAATAGAAAACAAAAGAAAACTCTTCTCGCCTAGCGAAAAACTAGCCTTAAGTGAGCTGGTTCGTAAATATTCTATTATAGAAAATAAAAAAACTGATTGTGTTAGCGTAGCTGGAAAGAAAAAGGCATGTGTGTCACTGGCACACGAGTTTAATTCAAGCGGAGAGCATTGGTTCATCTAAAAAACGAATTAATTTAATAAATTTGCTTTTTACTACACCAATGTGATCACTAACCTAGGTGAACGATAACCGTAAGCATTATTATCATCTATATAGTTTACAAAATCAATAAAATCATCCATTATACTAGTTTCCTTGTAAAATTTGAAACTATAACAGATAGACTAGTGCAATTATTTTTTTTTACGAAAAAATTAGTAACAGCCAGGGACCCATAAAAAGGAATACTTTGGGGTATAACTAACACAGGAAAAATAATTTAAACAAAGTTTGAGTGGAAATGTGTAAATGGGGAGGTTTTTTAGGGGTTGAAAACTTACTTTTGCATTTTTAAGACAGAAAATGACTTTTTAGCGCAAAATGTTGTACAGAAAAGTTGTAGATAATAAAAAAAGGAACAACTTTTGAATAAAAGATTTCTCAACATAACCTCAAATTCAAGGTGAAAATGGCAAAAAACCGTTTTTTTTCTTTTTTAATTTTTTTCTCTGGCAAAAAAATGCAATTTGCATGAAACTTGGTGAAAGTATATCTTTTTTTATGCTACATAAGCACAATTTTTTTGCACAACCAAAAAAAATTATTTTCCGAAATATTTAAGATTTCTCGAAAAAAAAAAGTTAATTTTCAAAAAAAAATTGCTGCAGTCAAATTTTCGATTTTCGAATTCTGCACCCGCGCAATTTGCTCGTTGGAATGTCAACTTTAATATGGCTTATCTATGTTGGGGTCGGATTTTGCATTATACCCCTTAAAAATTGAAAAAACGAAAAAAAACGACTTTTTCAGACGCAGGCAGAGATTACAGGTATACGAATATCGCGCGTCGTTAGCATCAGTTCGGAGTTTTATTTTGGAGCAAGTTTTTATTCTGTTTTCTCGTTGTCTACAATATTTTTATTTGAAATTGTAAAATTATAACAAAAGTGATAAAAAAAGTAGCAAAGTGATTATATCAACAAGAATTAATAATTGAAAGGTAAAAACTGTCATCATCGTAGGTCAAGATATTGATTTGCTTGTACTTTTGCATCAATTAAATGTTCAAAATGAAAGAATTTTTTTCCACAAACCAGGGTCAGGCAAACAAAAGGATGCGTTCTATTCGTCTGATTGTTTTGTACACAAAACTTACAAAAAAATAATTGCATTTATTCACGCTTTCACTGGCTGTGACTTTACTTCTGGGTTAGCTGGTAAAGGAAAAAAAACTGTTTAAATTATTATTAAATAATAATAATTTATTACACTTAGCTAATGTTTTCTTTGATAAGGATGCAGATCAAGAAATCATTGCAAAAAATGGTTGTCAGCTTATCGCTGATATTTATCAAAATAAAAAAAAATCAAATGTGTCGCTGAACGCATTACGTTTTGAATTGTATCAGAGAGCAACCAATAAATCTGGTTTCAAATTAGAAAAATTACCGCCAACTGAAGGGGCAGCTGCAGAGCATTCGTACAGAATTTATTACCAAATTCAAAGTTGGCTTGGCTTTTTAAATGAGCATACCAATGACAAAGCTAAGGTATGGGGCTGGAATGAACGTGCAGGTAGACTCGTACCTACATTTATATCGAACAATTTACAATTGATTCCGGATATATTACTCAAAACGATTAGCTGTACTTGCGAAACAGGTTGTTCGGCAAGATGTGGCTGCCGAAAGCACGGCATGAAATGTTCAAACTTGTGCATTAATTGCCACGATAACTGCACGAACAGAGACGAGATCGTATTTAAAGATGAAAATGATCAAGAGTCTGTTGAAGAGCCACCACCTTCTCGTAATGAAAACGAAGGACTCGAAGTAGATCAAAATGATCCCGATTCAGATAATGAAAGTTGCATTGAAGAACATGAATCAAATTTATAATATATTTTGTAACATAAATTATATATTTATTCAAAATTTAAATTATTTTATTGAATTATACCTGTAAAAGAATTATTTGTTTACGTAAGTACTAAAAAAAATTGAAAATAATACAAAGTTTAATACATATTAAAAAATACGCATATGAAAAAGTCGTTTTTTTCGTTTTTTCAATTTTTAAGGGGTTTAATGCAAAATCCGACCCCAACATAGATAAGCCATATTAAAGTTGACATTCCAACGAACAAATTGCGTGGGTGCAGAATTCGAAAATCGAAAATTTGACTGCAGCAATTTTTTTTTCAAAAATAAGCTTTTTTTCGAAAAATATTAAATATTTCGGAAAATAATTTTTTTTGGTTGTGCAAAAAAATTGTGCTTATGTAACATAAAAAAAGATATACTTTCACCAAGTTTCATGCAAATTGCATTTTTTTTGCCAGTGAAAAAAATTAAAAAAGAAAAAAAACGGTTTTTTGCGATTTTCACCTTGAATTTGAGGTTATGTTGAAAAATCTTTTATTCAAAAGCTGTTCATTTTTTTATTATCTACAAATTTTCTGTACAACATTTTGCGCTAAAAAGTCATTTTCTGTCTTAAAAATGCAAAAGTAAGTTTTCAACCCATAAAAAACCTCTCCATTTACACATTTCCACTCAAACTTTGTTTAAATTATTTTTCCTGTGTTAGTTATACCCCAAAGTATACTTTTTTAAGGGTCCCTGACTGTTACTAATTTTTCCGATTTTAGCCAATTTTTTCCGTAATTGCACTAGTCTAAGACAAATAACAACCAAACAAAATGTTGATATCGTAAAATGACAGTGTAAGGTACAAACGTGGTTTATGGGTTAGAAATCTTCACTCAAGGGAACTGGAATCTGTACTCATATTTCACTCAAGTTACACTCAATCTCAACCTCACTTTTCGCCTGTTAAGTGTCTCTGCATACAATAAGAATGAGTGACCCTCAAGTGTCAGCTATGAATTTCACCCTTAGTCCATGAAAACTGTTATCCTATATCTGTGTACTGTAATCTGAATGTGAATTTAAATAATAATAAATGAATTTGTTATTATTGTTAAATAGGTGTGCAGCCGTAACTGGTACATTAGAAGTACGATTAATGGGATGTCAAGATTTATTGGAAGACGTTCCAGGTCGACCAAAGAAAGAATCGGATGGCAGTTCAAGTCCCATGGAATTCAGTTTTTTCAAAAAAACCAAAAGCTACAGCATCAAAGAAGAAGTAAGTGACGATATCATGGCCGTTTTAAAATTGGACAACACCACAGTGGGACAAACGAGTTGGAGACCGTGTTCCCAACAAGCTTGGGATCAGAGGTTCTCAATCGAATTGGATAAATCTCGTGAATTGGAAATCGGAGTGTATTGGAGAGATTACAGATCGTTATGTGCCTTAAAAGTTTTGAAACTTGAAGATTTTATAGACGACGAAAGACACGGGATGGCATTACATTTAGAACCACAAGGATTGCTATTCGCTGAGGTAATTTCTGTAATATTATAATTCCTTCATTCATCAATGATTAATTTTTGAATTTTTGTAGATTAAATTTTTAAATCCGATGATATCGAAGAGACCGAAACTGCAAAGACAAAAAAGAATATTCAAACAAGTGATGCCTAGAGCGAAGCAAATGAACATTAATATCGTAACGTGGGGTAGGTGGATGAAACAGTCATCAAGGATGCCCAGCCGACAGAATCTTGTGTTGAATTCTACAGAAAACGTTGCGGTAAGTCTTTTAATTATTCCAGGACATTCCAGACATGCGGCGGTCCCTAACACACGCCCTTCTATCACTCCTACATCTCCCATGCCATATCGAGTCCTCCTCTCCCATTAATCAGACTCCACTACGTCACTCGTTCCCACTTCAACATTATCTTCTCTATGGTCTCCCAATATACCGCCTCCCCTTGTTTCTTCTCCAACTTCTTCAGCACCAACATCTGAACATTGCCCCACCTCATCTTCCTCTTGTACACTCCAGTCTCTTTTTTCCCAATCTCTACTCTCGACTCATATCCAGTGAGCTTCTGTGTCAAAAAATAGTCACCTCCATCCAACCGCTCCTTTTATTCCTCCCACCTTCCCTCCATCCATTCTTGTACTTTCTCTCTAGTCCAAAATGATCCTAAAGCATGTTGCTACATTTTGACATAATTTGACATTTAATTATTCAAGAAAACATATTTGTATTCTGTCACAGATTACCCTACAACAGATGCGACACTACGGCAAAATATGTGCTTTTGAAATGAATGACCCTGAAACAGGAGGTGAATATCGTTTGGACCAAGTGAGTGAAAACGTTAAAATCCACGCCGTACGGTCTATGATAATGATTACTTTTGCGCGGATTAAGTTAAACATGAATTAAGATAACTTTGAAATCTTTTTTTCATACTTTTCAATTTTTTAGCAACAAATTTTATCGAGGATACATTTTTGTCGTAGACCAGTATTATTAGAAGATATTGAAGTAAAATTTGCGGTTCGTGATGAACAATATTCAAAGATAATATGGTAAAATGAAAAAAGACAGAAATGAATGTACACTTGAAATATTTTTACTCAAGTTTGAAATATACTACATTGACAAAAATCCAAATTAATAACGTAAACTTAGTAAAAATAAATTAAAAACGTTATTGAAAAACTTATAAATAACATTATTCATAATCTGTGATTATGCATGTGACAAAATTTCAATTTTTTTGTTAGTTTTATTAGATTTCTTAGAAGCTTTTATATCCCTATTAGTATATTTTAACGAATAAAAAATCTTTAATCGTATAAACAGTTTTATAACATATTATTCAGTTGGTAAATTGCTACAGTTGTGGTCAAAATAGAATTGAGACATTTCACTAAAATACACCTTTGAAATTCCTTCTTTACAAGATAATTTATCAAAATTTGAAATAAATATGGATTCCAACTGATAAACAAAATCAACAAATTTATCATTGGGCGTATATAAACTACCAAATTTAAATTTAAATTATCTACCTTATTACTATATATAATCTTACCTGATAAAACGCGAATTTTTTTTGGTGGCTTTTCATTTGCGTATTCACAAGCATGATCACCAGGCTTATCGAGGGGCTCACAGAAAAGTGATGGTACAGCATTATTAAAAAGTCGTTTTCCTCGGGTTGTTACGTTTATAAATTTGTCTCGGAAATGTTTTTCGCACACGTACTACATCTTATTGTCATAACTAAGAATTTATTTTGAACAACTTCAAAACATTTTAGGTTGCGTTAAAACCGAATAAATATCAACTTGTGCTATGAATTAAATCTACTTATTTCGAAATTATACTAAAAACATACCTTTCACGATCCTCAGGAAATTTGAAAAAAGATGTTCCTTTTGATGTTTTGGACGAACAGTATTTGTATGCACATCGGGTTCCTCCTGGCATTGTAACGTTCACTTTTGTCTCTTTAAGCCACGATCACAATTTTATTTAAAAAAAATATATTAACACAATCGTTTCACTTAGATTTCACAATAAGCTCTTGTACTAATACGAAAATCACCTGCTTCAGCAATCGTCGCTTTAAACAGACTGCTACCGTACTATTCGAGTGGTACAAGTACCAGTGAAATGGGGCGTGGTTTATTGAAACTTTCGGTACACGATTATCGCTGTAGTGTCGCATCTGGTTGTAGGGTAATCTGTGATTCTGTGTAAATATTAATTTATTAAATCGCAGAGCGCTTTCGGCTATTAAGCCATCTTCAGTGCTTACTCGTCAGGTAATTTGTACAAGAAACTTTGACAACACATTGACGTCATAAATCAACATCCGTTAGACGAACACGTGCTGTCTAAAATAATTTTAACATAATTTTATAATGTTTAACATCTAGATTCAACAAACCCTAAACAGGGGATCATTTTAATTTTAATTTCAATGTTATTTTAATTTATGACGTCAATGTGTTGTCAAAGTTTCTTGTACAAATTACCTGACGAGTAAGCACTGAAGATGGCTTAATAGCCGAAAGCGCTCTGCGATTTAATAAATTAATATTTACACAGAATACAAATATGTTTTCTTGACTTTCTAGTCATGTGTACTCAGCTATAAAATATTCAATTTAATTATTCTTCTTCAAAGGACGACACGGTTGTAGAAGACAAACCGGAAACGCCCGGAGAAGTTCCCGATCCTCAAGCTGCCGGTTTGGGTGGTCAGAGACCTCTTGGTTTGCATTTGCACCTTGAATTACCTTCGCCTCCGGAAGTTGTATCGCCGCCTTCGCCGTCTTTGCCGCCTCCGGTTGCGAAGAAAAGAATGTCAGTTACACCACCTCCGGTTCCTCCTAGACTCGATCCAGAGGTAAGTGATTACAATTTAAACTACATAAAAAGTGATTTGTTGATTTTTGTTTTCAATTACACCTAGCTACATTTTTTAAATATCCGCAAAAAAAATGAATCAAAAGGTAACTACATTCATGGCTTGTTTGTCGTGTCAACGCCCAATATTGGAGTTTTAACTTACTGTTATTTTTGGGTAATTTATGTCAATGATTAGATTAGATGAGGTGACTGTAATAGAAAAAGTTGTTGATTCTAATTATCTAAACTGCTGCAGGTTTTATAAAAAAAATACATAATTCGGTATTCAAATAACACGTCCCTAAAGGCGCGTTCTCACTAGTCGATTTTAGTTAAACGATTTTTATTGATCAACTAAAATCGAATCAATTTTTGGTTCTCATGTTTCAACGAATGTGGAACCGATAGTTGAAAGCAAAATGGCGACTAATGAGGTTGTCTGTGTGGGTGTTGGGTTCATTTGCGAACTAATTAGTACAGAACTGTAATCAGAATGTAGAAAGAAACGAGCCGAACGTAATATTTGGGTTCAAAAATAGATTTTGAGAAGGAAAAAATTTGAAGAACTTCTTTCTGAAGTACACTTAAAAATTTTTAAAAAAGATACAATTTTACGTAAAGCTGTAACTAATACTAGTCCAAACATTGACACAGAAACTGACATCAATCAATGAACAAAACTGACAATTGAATACAATTTTTAAAATTGCTATTTACCAACACAAATTTATAAACATTTTATTTGTCAATTTCAATTTTGACATTAGTTTGGTGAAATAATCAAAATTTAAACGTGTTTTTATGAAAGTATTTTGTATTTTTTATATAACGGAGTTTTTGGATATTATTTTTTAATCACAAGTTTTGTTCTGATGAAGTTGACGAAGTGACATTTGACTGCTTGAATGCCAAACTGAACACTGAGCAAGATGAATCGCGCATCAAAATCATATGTCATGTGACTCATACTTGAACGATAAAAGTAGAAAAGGAAATTTCGTTGGGTGTCTGCAAAGCAACATTAAAGGCGTTCAAGTATTTAAACGGCAATAAGTGACATAACCACAAAATTAGTAGGCCTGTATTTTGAAATTTAATTTCACTGCAGCAGTTTAGGAAGATTATTTTATTTAGAAATACTGTTGTGTTGTCTCGTTCAACTGTATCGGTGTCAATGTTGAAAAAAATAACCTGGTTTAGAATTAAATTAAAAAATAGTACGAAATTTTATTCGGTTTGTTTTGTCCATTAGTAAAAAAAATTAATTAATCGAGCATGTTTAATGTATCAAATTGTACAATTTTTATCAAAAATCTTTTTGGGTTAGAAGGTAGCACGAACACAAAATTGTAGGGTATTACTTCTTTACCTTCCAGAGTGTGGCAGCCTTAAAAGAATTCGACTTTTTGGAGGAACAGGAGATATCTCGACCTGGACCTCTTATTATACCTTCCATACCAACTACGCCTATAATATCTCCAGAACAGTTGGTACCCCCTAGTCCTCAGCCTGTTATAGAATTTCCAGATGACGAGGTACTTCGTTGATTGATGGGTTTTTAAATTTGTTTTAGCTAAATGTGATTTTTTTATTTATTTTGGTTTTAAAATGTCAATTTTTTTTATTCGATACATAATTTATTGATTCGTATTTGGTTAAAACAAAATCAAAGGCCGCTGTGGGGTTTGTTTTAAATGCATGCAAATTTTCCTTTATGCTTTTTTTTTGGACTGATACTAACATTATTTCTTATTTTATAATAAAATGGTTTGAAAACAATCATAATATGGTAATAGTTGAATATTTATGTTCAATTATTATACAGGGTGTAGCAGATAAATCGAGGAATACAAAGATTTCAAGAAATTTGAAAATTGGTTAATGTGGGGTTTCTGAAGCTAAACTTTCCTTTTCTTACCAAACCAACAAATTTTGTTTTGACACTCAGTACATACAGAAAAAGTGTAGTTGGAAAAATTACTCAGAAATGGTTAAAGATCCTGAAATAAAATAATATACATGACGTGGAATTAAAAAAATAGCTTTGTAATAAAATAAAACAATATAATATTTTCAGAAACTACATCACACCAATCGAAGTTTTATGCAATACCCTGTATAAAGTATCTCAACAATTTTTTTTTAATAAAAAAATGGGATTAAAAATAAATAATAAATATTCCCATCAACAGAATAAATCATTTATTCTTAAAAAAGTTTGCCAAGAAATTTCAAAATAAATTTTTCTATTCACAGAGCTCGAACTAATTTTTTAATTTTGGGAAATTCGACTATTTAGTTTTCTTTACATTATAAAAAGTTGTTATGGGTTATCTGTAATTTTCTAAAAAATAATTTTTGAATTTTTTCAAAATTTTAAGCCTGGTAATTACGGTGGCAGGGAATAATAATCAATTTTTATCTATTTTCTTGAATAACTAGTTGTTTAATATCTTCGCAACAAACCTATTCAAGAAATTTGGAGATATTTTTTATTTAAGTTACTCTGGAGTATGTAAAAACCAATTGTAAAATTATTTTTTTAAATTTTGAAACTAAGGAAGGAGCTGTAAAAAAATGTTTGCATGAAAATAGTTTCTTGTATTTTTTATTATGAGATGACAGGGGGACTAAAAGCTAGATATAACGAAATTAAAACAGTTGAATACCATTATTATGAAAAATTTCATTTTGTTTTTTAATTAATTACAGCTTAATGTAAAAAATAAAGCGTGTTATCAATAGATATCAAAGAGAATAGTTAAATGCTATTATAACGCT
>CAJUYI010000369.1:99570-162114 GCA_910591695.1 Galerucella pusilla
CAGTTATACTTTCTCTCTCTTTCAAGCTGTTTTTCTCATATTTTCCTTGTCGTACTTGTGTAATCCAGGAAGGTTCCATAAGAAATTACGTGATCTGTATATGCCTCGCCTCTTACCGATTCCCCGTAGCTTCAGATAAACTTGCCAAACTATACCTTAGTAAATATTTGCGATAAGTGTGAAAGTATTGTGCAAATTGTAATTTCGCGTGCTTTGTCCTTCATCCTTCTTTCTTCGTGTTTAGCTATAAATAGAGTGAACAGCCAGTGGTGATTCAATTTCTCTTAAATCGACATGGTGGATGGAAATCTCTAACAGCAACTGAAGAGTATGTCGATGAATCAATAAATAATAAGAGGTCAACAGCCAATGGAATTATAAATTCAATCGACATATAGCAACCTAAGTGAAAATACCAATGTCCAAAAAGAACACACCGTACCTGCAGTTAACGTCATCCCACAACCTAACCTAACCAAACATGGATAAGGGTATAATTATAGGTAAATAATTGCCAATTGCGGCGGTAGAATATTGTTGACAGACGATATCGAACAATTTTTTTTTAATTAAAATAATATCTTAATTACCTACCTCATATTTGAACATAAAATTGTTACTCCAATTATCTCCATGTAAAATAGCGACGTGGTCGTCTTTATCCAATAGAAGCGATATACACATATCTACAATATTTTCGAATTCGTTTTTATATTTTTCGTATAATTCTTTATCTTCGTGTTTTTCTAAGCATTCCAAAACTTCATCTCTGTGACATTTCATATATTGTTTGCTATGATCAGCAAACATCAAATTTGTAAAAATATCATCAACATTACGTATAATGGCTTCGTAAGTTTCTCTATCTTGATGTTTTAGAGCGAAAGATAGAGAATGTAATTTGGCGTAAGCTTTCAAGACTAGTTCGCAGTGTTGTAAATCCATTCCGTTTTTTCGGTCTGATAGTTTGAATCCCGTTTTTTTTATATTTTCTAATGCAATAATTTGCACGTCTTCTAAAAATAAATTTCCGTAATATTTAGGATAAGAATCGAATTTTTCTTCGACGCCTCTGTCTTTTTCAAGTCTTGAAAAAAGCGGAAACACATTGTCGTACATGAAATTTTCCCTTAAAAAAAAATTTGCGATTTTATAAATATCTCCCACCTCCTTATTGGTAGTTCCTATTTTTACGGCTAAGTCTAAATCCATATTGGAATTATCTTTTTTGTGTTTTATACTTATAAAAAATATACGGCTCATATAGCCGCCGCATTTATCGTCGTTATCCTTAATGATTATGCTGTATTTTTCCAAGTTATCCATCTTCAGAAGTCGTTTCAGCCATTCTTTCACCGTATCTTCAGAATCCATTTAAAATAATCGCTTTGGTACGAATTTTAAATCTGAAAAATGGAAATTGTTACAAAATCGTGCGCTTATAACAGAGAGAAAAGTTCACACCACTAAAGTTAACCTGCTGATTGTTTCATGTGCTGTGATTTTAACGTCCAAATTTATGATTTTTATTTATTTTATCCGTGCCCGCGCTATTCAAGAATGTAACTTAACCTAGCTTTATTGTCATTGGGTCTTTTTGGTTATTTTTCAGACATTTTACTATATACCCCAAAACTAAACGAAAGAAAACGAATAAAACAGTGAGTTTATGTGGTAAACATTTTCCTGTCCCTTAACTGTCGAAATAAAGTAATCAGCGACCTATATTTAGGTACAAGGTACGTGAGAAACTATCTTTAGCAAATTGTACTTAAGTTGGTTAGTTGGTAAGAGTTTCAAAAAAAAGAAACAAGTTGATTTTGAAAAATATATAGAATGACCACGTTGTTATTTTAAGTTAAGTTCACCGGTCAGAAGCTTAGAGTCCTCGGCACCTCAGCCCTTAGGCTTTTTGTCCTCTTAGTTGTGCCTTTTATATTAAGAGACCGGTACCTCTTATCAGGCTTAACAGTCTTTGCACTAGGTCCTTTTAGGAGATATCCTCCCTTGGATGCTCTAGTCCTAGAAGTCTACATCTTCAATGAGATAATGCTTCACAGTCAAAAATAATGTGAGAGGCTGTTTCCTCCTTTTTCATGCACACCCGACAAATAATTTCCCCCCGATATATGCCGATTGTATGCATGCGCTTCATCAGGGTATACAGAGACCGGTGAGTAACTCCGTCACTGTCCTTATCTGGCCCCTGGCTTCTCAGCTTCTCCGAGGGTTGTTTGACCAGAAGTTTGCTGTGTTCCTGTTATTGCACGTGTCTCCAGTATCACCGATGTTTAGTTTGGATCCACCGAGATATACAACCACGTGCAGCAGTTTTTGATATTCCAAATACTGGTTCAGGACCAGTCAAAGCAGTTTCAGACCCTAGATTTGCTAGGATGTTCGCCTTTTCATTTCCTGCAATACCCTTGTGCCCCGGGACCCACTTCAGAGTTACCCTGTTGTGGTTAGCCAGGGTTAGCAAGATTTATAGAAGTAACTTATTTATTTACTGCAATGGTTCTTTTAGAGACTGACAAGCGGCCATTTAAAATGTTAGTTGTAGTCCAACTGATACTATACGTATTATACGTCGGAAGACGGAAGTTATTGAAAGTAACGGAAGAAATAACAATTACTAGGAAATCAATAGTGCGGAATTTCATAATAGACCGACATACGTGAGCTAAAGGTGATCACATAATAGGTAAATTAAACCCATTGTGATAGTATATTATGGGGTTATTTTAAACTAAATAAGTATCTACTTCTTTAACACACCTCGATAAAACAAAAAAAAATTAATACTTGTAGGTACATATTTATATTTTAAAAGTACCTGATTAAATGAAACTATTTTAGAATATTAAAAAAATAATTCTCTAATATCAAAGATGCTGAAATTTTATTCTTCTCTTCAGACTTGGCTTTATAAATCGATCTTGCAGAATTAATTTTTTTCTTTGTGGGTGTTTAGTCACAGAAAATATTACCTCAGATTTTTCAAGCTACAATACATTTTTAGACATTTAGCACATTTAAATTCATCCACCTCCATAGTACTTTTCAGTTGTGAATTAAAAATAAAACCGTTCAAAGTACACGTGATTAAAGCTAGGTTAGAAATGGTTTAGAAATTTCTAAAATGACAGAAGATTTCTCATTGACCGGAGCCAGCCTAGGTGTAACGGGATTTAGACGCTAGTCTACCGTTACCCTTAAATAGTTTACAACAATAGAGAGATATTGCTTGTTTAAAAATGGTCTGCGGTAATTACGTTCGCGGTATTTTGACGTTTATTAAATGCGCGATTCACTGTTTTACGTCTCTAACGTTAATAACGTTAGCGCTTCCCGTAATTTACGGTTACGTACCGTTGAGTGTTATTGTAAATACGGGGGTGAGTTCGAGAACGTCACACTGCTTGAAATTTTGCACTTGATTGGTGGGGGTAAAGGGCGATCGTAGTGCGACGCTCCATCGAATGAGTTCTCGAACGGATTTACCTTTTTGTGGTTGTTAACTATAACCTTACTTTTTTAAATATTATTGTTCAACTTTTAAGTTTTTCGATTTTAAATGTAGAGTAGATAATATGGATAAAAAACGTGTGGCATTGATTGCGCTTACATTGAGAAAACAGTTGCTTGAAGTGATAGGTACATTCCGACTCAGATAGCGAGTCGGAAAATGAAATAAAAATCTCTTTGATATCCCAAATTGAGTCAAAGCTGCAACCGCGAAAAAGAAGACTTCCAAGGTGTAAAGATTACTTTGAAGGAGTTATTCCCAGCTATAAGTACTTTTAAGTTTCAGATTAATTTTAGAATATTTATAACTAGACTAGGTCTAACATTAATGAATCTGGCGCCAAGAGTTTTAAACAGAAAAATTTCAAAAACCCTTTAGGCACGCCAATCTACCACAAATAAGCTCAATAATATTTTAAATTTGAATAGGAGAAGGAAATTAATTATATTAATTATTTATAAATTAAAAATTTAATAAACAACATACCAATCTAAATTCTAACCACAAAATATTCAAACCAAACTGACAGGTGCGATTTCTAACCGAGTCGGGACTGGGGTGAGTTCGAGAACGTCGCACTGGTTGAAATTTTGCACTTGATTGGTGAGGGTGAAGGGCGATCATAGTGCGACGCTCCATCGAATGAGTTCTCGAACGAATTTACCTTCTTGTGGTGTTTTTTAAATATTATTGTTAAACTTTAAGTTTTTCGATTTTAAATGTAGGATAGATAATATGGATAAAAAACGTGTCGCATTGATTGCGATTACATTGGGAAAACAGTTGCTTGAAGGGATAGGTACATTCCGACTCATAAAGAGTCGGATAATGAAATGGAAATCTCTTTAATATCCCAAATTAAGTTAAAGCTGCAACTTTGAAGGAGTTATTCCCAGCTATAAGTACTTTTAAGGAGATTCAGATGAATTTTAGAATATTTATAACTATCCTGGGTCTAACATTAATGAATCTGGCGCAAAGAGTTTTAAAGAGAAAAATATTAAAAACCCTTTAGGCACGCCAATCTACCACAAATAAGCTTAATAATATTTTAAATTTGAATAGGAGAAGGAAATTAATTTATTTTTAAATTGAAAATTTAATAAACAACATACCAATCTAAATTCTAACCACAAAATATTCAAACCAAACTGACAGGTGCGATTTCTAACCGAGTCGGGACTGGTGTAATTTGAGCGTCGCTCGAGTGTCGCTCTAAGGAGTTCTCGGACTGTGGGGGAGTACACAACAAGAAGACGCTCAAGAGTTCTCGGACACAAAAATGAGTGAATTTCATACTAGTGCGATGTTCTCGAACTCAGCCCTGGTGTAATTCGAGCGTCGCTCGAGTGTCGCTCTAAGGAGTTTTCGGACTGTGGGGGAGTACACAACAAGAAGACGCTCAAGAGTTCTCGGACACAAAAATAAGTGAATTTCATACTAGTGCGATGTTCTCGAACTCAGCCCGGCACAGAATTGTCCTGCGCAGTTGAAAGAATAGAACAAATCGCATCGGATTTCTGAAGTTAAGGTGTTTGTTTATCATTGTGTTTATTGTTTAGATGATGTTTAGTTTGTGTTGTGGTTTGCGTTCGAATTTTGCATGATTTCTTGTGGCGTATACTGTTTATAGTAATTAATTTTATATTTATTTACTTCAATGAGTGTATTTTCTATCAATGAAATGTCTTGTGAAATACCATCAAAGAAGCAGAGACCGAAAAGATTGCGATTCAATTCGGACGATGATCTAGCCCTTCTGCGACAATTTATCAGTGAAAATCCCTTAGAAGATACAGAGAAATGGATAAATATACAGAAAAATGTGGCGGAGATCACAGGAAAATTATTTACTATAAGAACTCTTAAGGATCATTTGCATTTACTATTAGAAATTTGGCTACAGAAAGATTCTGATTCTCAAAAGGAGTAAGTGTTTTACAAATTTTTTTATTCATTATTAATAAATTTTAATTTGTAGGTCTGGCGTTGAAGAAATTTTCTCAGAGAAGGACCAACTTTTACAAGAAGTTAGCGATCTCTGTAAAAATGCAGAAACTATTGGAAATCTCAAGAGAAAGAGAAGCTTCGATAGCTTCATCCATATTTAATAATTTAATTACTTTTATTTTTTATTAAATATGCAAATAGTAAGGTTGTTTGGTTTTTGATAGAAAAATACAGGTTAAGTCACTTACTACATAACGCAGCGCTACGTTAAATTATAGTGATGGCAATAGCTCTTATTTCCAAATAAATTTAAGGTAGACCGTTATTGAAATAGCGCTACGTAAATACCGCATCGTATGCGGTATTGCAATTGGCAATATCTCTCAATGTAATATGACAAAAACGTTAGCCACGTCAACGCGTGGCCGGGTCAGCTATAAATCTTATCGAAAGCCTAAGTGTTTGTTGATAAAAGGTAAGTGAAATTAAATTATATAAATGAAGGTTAAAACTTTTAGAAGGATGTATATATCAATGGAAATCACCGATAAAATAGGGGTCAAGATTTTTGGAAACTTGAAAACTATATTCTTATTTTGCTGGTAACTTAAGTTTACCAAACAATAACAAATATTACAAACCGAACAGTATTTCAAAACAAAAAGATTTGAGACTAGGATTATCCTGAACTGACTTTTTATTATGAAATTATAAAAAAATTGGCAAATGGCAGATTATCTGCAGCGTCAAGAAATGAGAGTTAATTTCATTTGACCTATACCCAAATATTCTGGCAGGACATTGTTTTTCTGATAATATTTTACTGAATATTACCCTCCTGTAATAAAAATCCCATATGAAGCGGGATCTTATCGGCTATAATATACCAAGGACATATAATAGATAGGTAATTTGCGATAATTTTGTCATAGATTCCGAAAGCGTGTTGTCGAAGCCGGAGGATTGTTACCTTAAAGCAACACGCTTCCTTATGAATGTTCGAGGTATATTCGATAAAATAATTTTTTTCTACTAGCGTGCGGAAAAGTCCACTTTTCCGCACTCATTTTAGTGCGGAAAGTGTCAGTTTTCCGCACTAGTGCGGAGAAGTAAATTTGTCAAGTTTTTGGGGAGTATACTGACATTTGAATATTTAAAATATATATTTATATGATTGTAGTTTATCAAATGACTGAAAAATTAATAAATTTATTATGATTCTTCTATAATTTTTAATAGAAAAAAAAAATTTTCAATCATTTTTTAATGGCCCTGGTATAAGCCTCATCAAATGAATGTCAAACAATAATAATTAATTTGTTGATATGTATTTAATAAGAAATGTTTCTTCATGTTAACTTTTGGGTTTTTTTCCGCATGTTAGTAGAAAAAATAGTGTACCTAACACGTGCGTAAAGTGACTTTTCCGCACGCGATTGCTGGCCGAACTTGCTAAAGTGTCGTTCGGCCATCTGCAATAGCGTGCGGAAATAGTCCATCAAATAAAATCTACATATTTTCTATCTTTTTGTTGCATTTTTAATTTTTTGAAAATATAAAATAATGAATTTTGATATAGCCCGGTACATTCTTTAAAGTAGTGTCATAAAACAACTATCAAACCACCCGGGTTTGATATAAGAAAAATATATCAAATAAAATTCTTTCATCTAAAAATGACTTAAAATCGTTGCCGTCACCTTCATCGTCATCTTTATGTAACCTGCAACCGATGCCATTCTCCACTGGACCGGCAATTTTTAATAATTTACAGAATGCAACAAATTGTGTTTCTAATATTAATATTTATAATAATAATAATAGTTTTGTATAAGTATGTTGAAATAAAATAACTTTTGAAAAATGGGTTGGTATATGGTCGTAGAAAAAATAATGTTCCTAACTCATGCGTAAAGTGTCTTTCCCGCCCTTGACCGCTTGCCCGAACTCCGCTTCGCGTCGTTCGGGTCAACTGCAGTCGGGTGCGGGAAAGTATCACTTTCCGTACTTGTTAGGAAAATAACTATTTTATGCAAAAATCCAAGGAGAGTTTCCAAATATATTTTTTATTATTTTTGGTACTTTGAGGAGTATTATCCTCTATTAATTGGTCGATTGAATAATCATTTTTGTTTCCAAATCTTGGAACCGACATTTTTTATAACTGTCAGATTAACAAGTTTACTTATTCACAGAAAATAAACTCATGCAGTTATTAGACAACATGCTTTCATATAAAATTATCGGTATATAATTTTGATGCACTTGTGTAATTACTTCCGATTAATTTTTTTCCACACTTTTTTAATTGGGAACTATATTTTTGCATTGATTATATTTGTTATTGTAATAGTTTGTTTTTTACTAAGTATGATAAGTAAAGGGCGGAATATATGCACGTCAATTCAGTTAAAATATGCGCATATATATGCATAGTTTTTCTTTGAAATATGCAACAATATGCATGTATTTGTCAAAATATGCAATTATATGCCTTGAATATAACATGGAAAAATGGAAATAAAGAAACGCCGACTCTTACAAAAATTATTTATCTTAAGTAAAATTAAAAGAAAAATATAATAGGTAAAATTTTTAATCTGAAATTGTATAAAATGCATAACGATATATTTTTCAAACTCTAAAAGCAAGCCGCCTCATTCCAACTAGACCCCAAAAAAAGGAAGTTTTGTTATGAATTCATTCGCGCACCGAACAGAAGTTTCTGTTCGATGACAATACTTACTACCACCGAACACGACTTCGGTTCGGTGAATTAGGCAAGCTGATTACTTGGAAATTCCTAAACATCCAATAAATGCCGTCAATAAACCATATAATAATAAAACCTACCCACCTTTTAAATTATTTCAATTATCTGCAAGGGTCGCACTTAATCTTTTGATAAAACGAAAAACAAAAATATGCACACAAATTTTATTTTTGCCGAAATATGCAATTTTTTATGAAATTTGTAAAAATATGCAAATATATGCACTTTGCATATATTCCGCCCTTTAATGATAAGTTAGTTGATAATTATGTTACATTGACACATTTCCAAGTATTACTTTATATTCCCTTTTACAATACATTATATACCGACAAAATTTAGTTGTAATATTAAAAAATTTGCTAAAACCGGAAGACAACTAGGTAGACAATTTAAAGGAATTGTATGTTGACGTATTATAGTCTTTGACTAAATAAGCAAAAAAGCGTTATCCTTGAGAAAACAGTTCCTGGAACGTGTATTTCCCTAGATCCCATTACTTGGATTACAAAAAATATTTCTTGATTCACGATCATTTTTATCAAAAATAAAATCTATTGTGAAAAGTCGTTAAAAATTTAACAACAGTTTTTTGCAGTCGTAAACTTGAAAGTATTATTAATTGTTTTATTGTCTGTCTGTTGTATAAAAGTTTTTGAGATACAAATGATCAAACCTCGAGGACTCTCGGATGACTTGGACATGGTTTTTTCATCTAAAGTATGTAGTAATAAATATGGATTTGATGAACTTAAATGAAATACTTACAATCAATATCACCTCCACACTATAGCAGGAAAAAATCCAAAACACCTAAATGTTTCTAATCGACTTTTTTATACTTTGTCGCTGCAGTAAATGGAACGAATGATTACAATTTTAATCAGGCCCTAACAATAATTTATTTTATCAATTTTTTAAAACAACAAACGGTAGAAATGAGTTTTTACATACGTAGAACCTAATCTTTTTCTGATAAATATGCATGCACTATCTCAATAAGAAAATCTGATAAAAAAAACGAACACGAACTACATTTTTTTGCATGAATAATTGAACTGATTGAAAAAATTTACATTTCCGGTAGATCTAAAAAGTTTAGGTTACAGATTTTATTCTGTATATAATCAATCAAATATTTTTGTTAATGAGTCGTTCTTTACCAACAGAACGTTTTTTTTTTCACCGGTAGATCCACCAATCGACCAATTGCGTTTTTATATTCATTGGTGGATTGTAGATTGAAGAAGTGACGAGTTCATTTATTCACAGATTACCCATCCCCCATTTATTACTGTTCCATCAACCAAAATTGCAAACCACTTCACCGTTGTATCGAGGTGGTGGATATCTTTGGTGGTTCACAAAATGACAGCATAACCTCAAAAAACTAACGATTTTTTGAAGCGGTCAAAGAAATGGACGAATTAATAGAAATAAATTCAAAATGTGGTAACAAGGTATATACAGCGCTATTATAACAACGTCAGCAATTGAAAAAATTTCAAGTGGAACTATCAGATGAACTGCAACTCCGAGATCTAGAGGCTAAAATAATTACAACACTTTTCAAAGTATTTTCGTTCATTTCGTAAATTTTTGCTAATAACAACATTCTTCTTAGAAAGAGGTTGTCAGTGGTCAGATGATTTAAACAACAACTGCGTTTTTTTATGTGCCACTGATGACTCTAACATGTCGTTGCAGCGGAGACTGACGTCATTCAACCAATGGTGAATAAATGAAGTAAAAAGTAATATTAAGGAAGTGCATGGGTTTGGACCCCTTGGAAAATTGAAAGAAGTGACAATCCATAATCATAATTCAACATATATCGCTTCCCGACTAACTGACAACAAAACTACGTTTTATAAGAAGTATCATAGTTCCAATACTTACGCATCGGAAGCATGGAGACACACCAGTGAAGCAAATAGAAAGAAAGTACAGACACAACAAGACATCTCGATCAGACTTGCTCTGAATGTTCCCTGGTATATCAGAAACGAATTAAAACCACAGAAGGTACTAGAGTAAATGGACTCGTGAGCCAGAAAGCTATTTGATTGCTTAGATCTCTGTCTGTAGAGTTGGGAGGGTGAGTGTAGGCTCACAGCACTTAGGCCACATGTGTCCCATTGTACATCCTCCCGAGGAGTTGTCCTCCTAGGTCATCGTCCATCCTGTCCTTCTCAGGAAGGTAGACAGATCACTAGGAGACATCTCCTTTATATCAGCAGGTGTAGGCCAAGACTCACCGAACACACACTCCTTTATTGACGATAACTCCGGACACTCGCATAAGACATGCCTGAGTTCACGCATCCTGCCTAGAGGTGTGTCCACTAGCCCCATAGTATGGAGGTGTTTCCTTAGTTGACAGTGGCCAGTCAAAAATCCTACTGTTAAACGTAGGTTTTTCCTGGTCATCGCCAAATATTTCTTCGGCCCCAGCTTCGAGTTACACCGCAGATTATAGAAAATCTAGAAAATAATTAGAGGACCGCCCATAGGAAGCAAACTATCAAGAAGACCCACCAAAAAATCACAAAAATCAAGCAGGTTGGTGCGTGTGTGCACGATAAGGCGGGCACATACGCAACCAAACAAAAAAAACCGTGTGTGTAGGTGAGCAGGATATGTCTAAAAAAATGCAAACACTGCTTATCCACACATGCACACACAAAAATTAAAACACCGGGCAAGAAAGAACACAGCGAAGAGGAGCCTCCCAATACGGAAGCCCTGCACTTATGTACAAGGAAGCTCGGGGGTTCCTGAGGGGTCAGCTCTGAAGAAGGGGAAGGGGAAGGACCACTCCTGCCAAGGTCTGTTTCACCAAGGCGGGTGAGACGAATTTTAAAATGAGGCTGGGAAAGTACACACACAACCATATTAATCGACACATTGGCAGGTAAGACGGACTAGAGAACATAGCTACCCCTTACAGATACAGAGATATCCCTGGCGCCCCCCATAGAATGAAGGGAGGAAAGGGATACGCGATCACGAAGTACGGCCCGGTGGAGAGTTCTACTTATCATCAACCCTCTTATAGTATCTTCAGCCATTTCCTCAGCATCTTGCCAATCATCAATTATTTGAAGCATAACAGTTTTATCTGCGTTCATTTTTGTTCAGTAGTATTTTTTTTAAACTTAGAATAATGATTGCTATGATCTATACGTTACAGCTACTGGTTAGCTTTATTCATTTTTCTGCTCAAGACTCTTTTCGCATACTCCCATGTGGGACTCATATGACTGATCAATTCATTCGTTTGCAAGTCGAACATTCGAGATTTCGAAGATACTGCTCGAACATAACAAATCCACTCCTATCGCATGACATACGTGGGGGCATTTAGTCGAATGTTCAAAGATGTACGGTTTCTACCCACACCACTAGGTATACCGTAGTAGCGTAGTATATGTGGTATACGGTATACCAAAAAAAATCGTCTATCCATTGCCACCTAGTAAGTATAGGTAGTATAGTAGTATAGGTATTAGTAAGTACAGCTTCAAACCATATAAATCACCGGGACCAGACGGGATTTATCCTATCCTACTCCAAAAAGGAGGCAACACACTGCACTACAGGGTAAATGAATTGCTCAGAGCTAGCCTAGCTCTATGGCATATTCCAAGAACCTGGAAACGCATCAGACAGGACACGGCTGAAGCTCTGAGACCAATCAGTCTAATGTCATATTTGCTGAAGACTCTTGAAAAACTTCTCGACAGACATATCAGAGACGGTATACTGGCCACAAGACCAATACACCGAGATCAATATACATACAGAGAGGAAAAATAAACTGAAACAGCATTACATCAACTCATAAAAAGGGCTGAATACGTGCTGGAAAACAAAGAGGTACTGATCGCAGCCTTTCTTGATATAGAAGGAGCTTTTGACAACACCTCCTATGAATCTATAGCTGAGGCGAAGAGGAATTCTGGGATCGACGCCACGAGCTGCAGGTGGATAAGCTGCATGCTCAGAAGTAGGCTCATAGAATCAACTCTGATATGGGGGAGACAATGGCCGTACTATCCCCGCTGCTGTGGAACCTGGTCATGGACGGGCTCATCAGAACCCTACACAGAGAAGGATTCAACACCATAGGATATGCAGACGACCTGGTAAATACAACGGTACAACCAGAGACAGACTCCAGATGACCTTAAATGTAGTAACAGGCTGGACTGTAAAAGAAGGATTAGCCCTTCAAAAACACAGATAATTCTGTTCACCAGAAGAGGGAAAAGGGAAGGACTTGGCCCTTTGCGTTTCAAGGTGAACCAATACGATTGTCGGATGAAGTAAAATATCTTGGGGTTATCCTAGACCCAGGCTTAACTTGGAACCGACACCTTCAGCACGTGATCAAGAAATCTGAGGTGACCTTCATGGTTACCAGAAGCACTTACGGCACTAAATGGGGACTTACACCCAGCATGGTACACTGGCTGTACAAAATGGTTGTCATTCCTAGGATCACATATGCATCTCTGGCATCTCTGGCATCTGGCATCTCTGCTATGCTAAAACTAAGTAAGGTCCAAAGACTTGCATGCATTGGCATTACAGGGGCAATGAGGACTACTCCTACAGCGGCGCTGGAGACAATGCTAGACCTTCATCCGCTACATTGTGTCATAATGTGCGAAGCAAGGGCAGCACTAACCCGACTGGAAAAAGCATCAGACCATGACGTGGCACATGGGAGAGAACACACAGAGATAAGGCATGTGGATGATGACATTTTTAAAATGCCAACAGACCACATGACCACCAGATATATCTTTCGCAAGAACTTCGAGATTTACATCAAAGATCGAAAGGAGCTTGAGGAAGAGAATGCACCACCACTTAGTAGAGCGAATGAACTGATCTGGTATACAGACGGATCAAAAAATGAGCTCGGCACCGGAGCGGGCATATACAGCAAGACGAGCAAATATGAAGGAATCGTCTCGCTAGGAAAATAGCCTCTGTATTTCAAGCAGAGGTCTATGCAATACTTGCATGTGTAATGGCAAATAATATGAGAGCCTACAACAACAGGCAGATCAGGATGTACAATGACAGTCAAGCTGCCCTTAAAGCACTTCAGAGCTATAGGGTGACATCTCGGCTAGTATGGGAATGCGGCGAAGAACTTATAAGACTGGCGACTCGGAACAGTGTAACACTGGAGTAGGTCCCAGGTCATCAAGGAATCGCAGCAAAGAAAAAGCTGACGAACTCACAAGAGTAGGATCGTCAACTCTGATGAACAGACCCGAACCTGCTGTGGGCATCCCCAGATGCTTAACGAGGTCATGGTTGAAAGGGTGGGTGAAAGAACAACACAATAAACACTGGAAGAATACGCCCAGGCAAATACATGGGAAGAAATTCATAAAAGAACCATCAGAAAAAGTAGCGAAAGAACTGCTCTCAATGAGCAGGAACAAACTACGCACCATAACGGGGCTACTTACGGGACACTTTCCCACAAAGGAGCACCTAAACAAAATAGGGCTGTATAACGGAGACCTTACATGCAGAAGATGCAAAAAATATACCGAAACAGCTCTGCATATACTATGCAACTGTGAGTCGCTGGACCACAGAAAGGAGAAACTGTATGGCAGAACCCAAATGCCTCCAGAAGACTTCTACAACCAACCAGCAAAAAACCTGTATGAGCTAATACAGGGAACGGATTGGCTGAATAGGTTGTAGTCAGAGCACTAGGAGTATCCACAATAAGCCCAGGAGGCTGAGGTGGTGCCGGCGAAGGGACGGCTCCTTTTGAAAAAAAAAAAAGGATAGGTGGCTCTGTGCGATCTTATGTAGGCCTCTTGCTTATGGTCTTTACAGATCCACATTAGACTAGAGTCCGCTTGTATATTCTTTGTGCTAAAATATTTCTTCTCTATGTGATTAGAGTGAAGCTGTAAGCATTTATTATGGTTCTCAGTGTATGTCAGAGTTCGCTGTCACGTTCAAGGATAATAATATGTATTTCGACCCCTTCAACTTCAAACCAATTTCGCCGGGCTTCTTTTCTTGCCAGTTGGTGTATTATGTGGGCAGTTGGCCTTATCACAGTCCGACCTAGACTTTAGTTCAAAAGATATATAGACTTCCGTAATAAGTACGTCAACAACTCGACAGGGACATAGACGAGAACAACTGTGTATTGAGTATTGAGTTGCCTATCTATCTGTAAATGATTAAAATAAAAAAAGCAGCTTTTCCTTTTAATCAGAATTTGTTAGGTTACTCAGTCAGTATAAATTTATTTTTTTTATTAAAAATAATATGAGTTTAAATACTTTGATATCAAGTTTATCGAGGTAACATTTTTAAAACCACCTTCAACTTTGAAAACTTATTTTAATTATTTTAGGTTAACTTTAAAAGTCCCAACTGTGGCTAGGACAATATTTACTAATAATCAGCTACTCTTTAAATGTACCCCAATTTTACAGTAAGTATTATATATAAAATTCTTTACAATCCATTTATATTATTTTGATATAGTGCTGAACCCTTAAAAAAGAAAAAGAAATTAGATCCTGCAATCATAAAAGCTAGAGAGGAGAGAAAAAAAAGGAAAATAGAGAAACAAATACGAAGATTAGAAAAAAATGCAAGGCAATTCAAACCCATAGAAGAATGTGAAGTTCCTTTTGAAGTTTTAGATACATTGCAGTGAGTATTAGTAATTTATTCACTTCTAATATCTTTTCAAACATGTTATTTTTCAACCAAATGAATTTAAATGTAATGTTTTTGCAATATTATTTCATTTTTAGGGCTAGAAAAAGGAATCTTGCACCTCCATCTGCTGAAGTACTAGAAAAAAGAGCTTTGTTGTTGAAAAAATGGTGCCATTATAAGAGAGAGCAGCATTTAGCTGACATGCAAATGCTGGATAGAATTGTATATAGCCAACAGAGAGCTTTAGATGAACTAAAGAAAGAATCAGAGGAACTTTACCAGGAAGCTTTAAAAGTTCGTTTTTTTTATTAATTGAAAACATGATTTGATAGTTGATAGGGCCATGTTATAGGGTGTCTTTTTTTTTATTATTTATATTAACTGAAGTTGAGCATGCTTTTTGCTTATTAGAAACAGTTAGTTTCATGTCAAAAAGGAATCTATATTTCAGTCCAAAAGACTTGTGAGAAAGCATATTTTGGAGCTAATTTTTTCACCTGATGGCTCTAAGTAAATCTGATCCAAATATATAAATGGCGACCAAACAAAATTTCATTATAATATATATTTTTTTCAATCCTGCCTCATTAAATGAACATTTACCTAGTTTGTTGCTATCAATAGATAATAATTTATATTCTTATGATTAATAACAAGAAAATTAAAAAAAAGAATTTCCAGATTCGATCATTAGAAGTGGAGAACAGTATTCAGTTTGGTAGCTACTGTGACAAGAATATTAAAATTTTTGAGTTTATGAATGATTGGGTTTTTCAGCGGCCGGACTAGTATATTTTTCTATATTATGAAGTCGTTATATTGTTATTTTAATTGTTTGTCGCTTATAAAACCATTTTACAAAATTTTTGTCAATTTTTTTCGAAGATTGAGGATTGAAAAAAAAATGTTTTTAAATATTGCATAATGTCATTCTTATAGGGTTTAAAATTCCCTACAATTTTTTGTGCGATCCAAACTGCGACGCAAGCTCAAAATTCAAGAAGTCTGCTAAATATACTTTCATTTAAAAAAACTAAATAAAGTTACTCAAACTTTTCCATTAAATATTCTTACTTTCTCAATATATTTTAGCATAGTTAGCATAAGTTTAATCACCTTTTTGTCTGTATTTGTCCTGAAGTATTTCTTCAGGAGAATGCACTTCATACAAACTATACAACTTATTAGTTCACTTGTGCCCACCGCAGCTCACGATCTTATTTTGAATTCCAATTTGCAAAAAGTTGAAGCATGAAGTTTAATACACATTTATTTTGTAGTCTGATTTCCACCTACTTCCCTTCGTTTGCCAAGGTCCTGTAGAAACTCCTCCAATAAAAGACTACGTCAGTCCAGATGGTGATTATCAAGATATTTCAAAAAAATGGTAGATTTTTATAAAAATTTAACATTTACATAGTGCAGGAATAAATATTTAGTTCATTACATTAAAAGTATTGTGTGTATTGTTTTGTTGTACCTCTCACCTTTCTTGAGAATCTTACAGTACATCAGAGACAAGGGGAGACAGTTAACTTGACGAGAGAAATCGTTCCCTTTCACACTTACTTACCCAGTGACCCACTTTAGTTCCGAAAAAAAAGTTTAAAATATGAAAATAAATATTGAAACGAATATTTTGAAAATATAAATGAGCATAAAAATATATACTTACTTTGTTTTTGCGCTCAAGTCAATTTCGTCACTAACCCCAACGTCCTGTAGTCAAAAAATGTTGCTGACCCCTGTTGTAGAAGGTTCAAGCGTTGTAATTATTATAAGTGGAAAACCAGATGTCATACAGAACAATCATTTTAGTTTCCTACTCTATTTTTTAGAAGATTTAGTTTTTAGTAGACAACTAGTTTAGTCCATAATTGTAATTTAATTTGGTATTAATTAGAATTTAATTCAGTGTTTAAGTAATATATATATTTGAGTTGTCTTAGAGTACATTCATAATTTAAAAATTTTGATGAAAAAAATTAATTAATAAAATTCCATCGTATGTCAATAGTAAATGGAAATTGCACTATCTATCCAAACAGAATCCAACACGCACCTGATAAAGAGGAGGTGACAGGAGGCTTGTTATGCTTTATATTAATAATACCCTGATAAAATCTAATTATTTTATTTTATTTACACTAGAATCCCTATATATAGAATTACCTAGGAATATAATTTTTTGGTAAATCAATAAGCTTAGGAAACTGTTTAACTTCTTCTTCAGAATAATGGTCTAATCGTTTTGGTTTCGATCTTGGTGTTTTTAGCTGATTAGACACATTAGCCAACAATTTAGAAGGAACACTGGCATCTGGAAAAATGTGAAGTCTTTCCATTGTACTCCGTCTTTGAAGATTACCATCCATACTATTGTATACAGCTTTTTTCAATACCTGAAAAGTATAACATAATATGATCCCTAATTGGAAACATGAAAATAAATTTTACCAAAGTAGGGTCTTTTTGGTGTAGTTCCCAAGCCAGAGTCCAGGTTGCTCCTCCTGGATATCCAGTATGATGAAAGTAAACTCTTTTTTTCCATTCATCTCCAGGTAATGCAATATCTCCACTGTTTATTACTATAACATGGTCACCACAATCATCTAGAAAAAAAAACAATTGATAACCATCTGAACTTAGGAGAACTTTTCCATGTTGTAGTTTATTTTATAGAAATACCTACTCATGGGATGATAAATTGGTTTGTGAAGTCCCATGAGATATTTTTTCAACAATTCCGCTGACTGAAATGGATTTTGCCAGGCTGCGTCGTATATGTGCCAAACTCTTGCGAATGTTGCCCATTGCTAAAAGTAAATGTACAGGATATAATTTTCAGTGTGCAAAGGGGAAAATTGAGCATAATAAATTACCTGAACTCTGCTCAAGGCAGACATTTTAGTCAATTTTGCAAATCTTGATCTAAATAGTATATATTAAAAACGGAACCATGCAATTATCAGTTTATATCTTAGATACCTTGTCTAAGGTTTATATAAATATTTAAAATAAAGTATTATATACAATATTTTAGGTTATAGTTCTCTTCTTTCTTGCCTTTTTTTAAACGCTATACAGTTACCATCTTCTGGTCGTGGCTCAAAAAGTGCACAGCTACAACTATATAGTTCGGTCACTAGCCCAAGAGAGGGCTTGAAAAGCTTGGTTGATGATATATGTCTGTGGTTGATGACATTTGGGCACCTATCTTATATATAGACAAGACAAAATAAGCGATACGCCACCTACAGTTTTATTTTGTAACCTTCCAGTGGGCCATTAATGTTTTGTTTATATATGTGATTCATACGTTGATTTTACAGTTTCTGCTTGTAGTTGATGTTTTAAAGTCGCATATTGATAAAAAATTGTTTAATATATCAAAATGAACCATCACTGTTGCGTTCCTCTTGAGTAAGAGTGAATAAAGAACTTAGTTTTCATACATTTCCCCAAAAAGGACAACGTGTTTTGGTAGAAACTAAATTAGGAAAACTAAAAATTGGTAAACCAGTTACAAGGAATATGAAAGTGTATGCTCCCTGCATTTTATAGATGATTATTTTCATCGAGGTAAGCACGAACTACACTATGCGATTTTAGGTTATGTTAATGGGGATAATTGTTTACAGATTTCAATTCCAAACAAAAAAGGTTTTTGAAAAAGACTGCTGTGCCTTCCATAAACCTTCCTGTTGGATCTAGTACTTCAAAGAAACTACCTGAATGTTCTAGTAGTAGAACTGAAAGGTTGAGACAAAGAAGTAAGTACTTGTTGCTGATGAAGAATGTTCTTATTGTGAAAAAATCGACCCTGCTACACCTTCAACTGCTTCTCAAGAACTATTGCAGCTTCTTCAGGGGCAGCCAGATTATAATGGGCCCAAAACTTTCCAAGATTTTTAAGTGCAAGTGAATACTCCCTAAAGTGTCTACTTTGTGTGATCGGATAATTATTACAGTTGAGAATCACTCATTAAAATTTAGAATGTGCTCAAATAAATTTTAAGATAGGTTACCATTGTATTCTATGTCAGGATCTCCAGGTTTTGTATGTTAGAGTCCTTTGTTAGCAACTTAAATCGTTATATTAAAACTACATGATTCACTGGGATGTTTTATTGTATAACTTAACTACTTACACTAATGATGACTAGGGCTGTACTTAAGCCTGTCATATGAATAATATAAATGAACTATACTATGGATAATTATTAACAATGAACTACATATCTGAATAATGTGAATGAATATGAGAATGCCCCCTTGTATACTTCATCAGCATAGGTATTGATGTTTTTTTTTAAATTTATATTTTCCATTTTCTTGGATCAAGTACTTGGCAGTTTTTACAGCCTCGGCTATAGTCTTGGTATCTCCTAAAATATAAAATAATATAATAATTCTGAATTTTCTATATTTCAACCATTCTGTACTATTTTGTGATGCTTTCATTATTAAATCATTATCTTCGGAACACAATGATTGAAACATTTCATTGCAACAATTTTTTAAAGTAACTTTCTTTGGAAATATCTCCATCATTACAATTGATTGTGAAGCTTTGTCCAGTATTTTGCTTATATACCTACCTGTATTAACTTCCTCCAAAATATCCATATCAGTAAAATGTCTTCTACCAGCTCTAAAATAGATTTGGTTAAAATCTGCAAAATATAAAACTTCACACTTATACCTACGTTTTGAAATTGCTGATTCAAGTAAGTTAGCACAAAAAAAGTTTAATACTTTAGAGCTGTTAATTTCAATATTGCATGATGGAACTTTATTCGCCAAACAAGGCATTTCTTTTACAGGTACTGGTTTGTATTCTTCCCTGGTAATTAATTTTTGGGTTCACCAAGCACATTTTAACTGTATTTGTGAAATATTTTCCAAACTTTGTATATCCTCCCTAAAACAAAAAACACAAAGCAGAAAAAAGAAATATGTATAAAATAAAGGAAAAAAATCGATTTTGTTTGATAGTGCTTTTTTGGTTTTGGTAACTTAAACACCTTGTGCATTTAATAAGAAATTCTGAAATATGCTTGCACCGCCCACTTTGTCCAGCTTTACAAGAGCAAACCATTAGTTCAATGTGTGCCCTCTCATTATCTATTTTAAATCGTCCCTCGATTTTATGGGGTTCCTTCTCCAATGCCGATGACTGAAGGCACAAGGCAATAATATTAACTACTGTTGTTGTGGATTTCGTTTTACCCGCTAATATTAGATGCCCAGCATTTAAAACGTGTTCACCTTCGTAAATACTTCATGTAATCCACAATACTCAGCCTAATTTCACTCATCTGCAAGTAAAAATAGTATTATGTTTTTAGGTTAATGTAGTAGATAGGGTAATAAACATACCTTTGCAAACAGACCTAAAACTATACACTAACTATAAAAATGTTAAATGAATTTAACTAACACGACACACTAAATACTTAACACAACATCGATCAAAACACCAATACTAACAAAATACTTTAACACACTTAAAAAAATATAACACCTAAAATTCAGGAAACTCCTACGCTATGTCATATGAAAACGAATGTAAACAAACTATCAATGGCCCAGTGGAGGACGAAAAAGTGACCGGTAGAGGCGCTGGAGTCTAGCCTTTTTTCGCCTATAGTACATGTCAAATATTGAATTACTTCTCTCTGGAATCTGTGATACACAGCGAATTCGGTTTTTCATTGAGGACAGTATCAGAGCCTATCAAGAGTTGAAAAAACTGTCAAAATAACTTACAGTGCAGAGAAGTTTAAATAACTAAACACCTTTCCATTGTATCATGGTAGTGAACCATATGGGACCCCATAAATGGCAACATTGGTGTAGGAAAAGTGGCTCGGGTTATCTACTTATCACTTACCAACTATAAACATTACGGTAGAGATACTGTGGTAACTAAATTTGATTTAGCATTCACCGTGTTATAATTTATTAAATCAATAATATCAACAATTCATTTTTATTCATATTTATGTTCAATGTTTTCTTTCCAAATTCTTGATGAATATAATTATAACAATGTTCATTATAACATTATGTTCACATTTTGTCCATAAAATGAGGTTGACCGTCTTTTTCTCTTCTACGCGTTAAAATTTCACACCCTGTTTCGTTAACTAATAGAGTTTGTTCAAATTGTGCCGACCATTGTCCATCGGCAGTAACAGCAGTCCATTTATCTGGCCATATTTCATCTCGCCAAGTTCCTTCAGATATCATGGGCTCGATTGTAAAACAATGGCCTGGTTTCATCACTCCGACAGCCCGATTTTCTGAAATTATAAAATATAATACATTTTATACAAAAGTTGAGCGAAATAAATAAATTTTAATTACTTGCGTAGTGAGGCACATTTGGCGTTGTGTGGAATAATCTGTGTATACCATGACCACAATAACTTCTGACAACAGAATATCCATTCGCTTGAGCATGCTTTTGAATAACATTACCAATTTCTCTGTACTTTTCCCCTGGTTTGACAATTTCTATAGCCTTCATTAAACACTCATGGGTAACCTTCAAGACAATAATTATAACAAATGTTAACAACAGTGCAATAAACATTTTCAATATATTTTATACTACAACAGGTTAACATTTTATATTGCTGGAATTGAAGTTTAAGATTATCGAATGTTATATCACATAAACAATTAAATAATGTTTAAATATAAAATAATAGCAAGTTTTCACCTTTACTAAATTCTTGTGCTTTTCTCCGACATTTCCTACAAAGAAAGTCTCATTCAAATCACCATGGAATCCTCGGTGGTAAGCAGTAATATCTACATTACAAAGATCTCCATCTTCAAGTGGTCGACCATCTGGAATACCGTGACAAATTACCTCATTCACAGATGTACAGCATGATGCTGGAAATTCATAGTAATTGAGAGGAGATGGATAACATTCTCTTTCAATACATGCTTCATGTACTATTCTATCAATTTCATCTGTAGTTACACCTACATCACATACTCTTGCAGCTTCATCTAACACTTCCCTGCTTAATTTTCCAGCTACTTTCATTGCTTAAATATTCAAAATTTTAAATGTATACAGTACAATGTAAATGTTTACATACCTTCAATTTCTTCATCATCAAGAACTTTTATGAGACCAGAACCTTTGACTGCTTGTTCACTTAATGGGAAACCTTGTGGATGATCTGCATAATCGGGTCTTTGGATAAGGGATGGAACAGTTCTCTTAGCAGATTGTGGGAAGGGTCGTAGCTTTCCAGTATATGAATAGTTTGGCCAAGGATTATATGTATCATCTTTTTTTCCATCTATACTTTCTCCTTCTAAGAAATGTAATAATAGCAATATTCTACTGGTTAGTTAATTAAACAATATAGTGGACACACTTATTCAACTTACTGTTGTGGTAAATAAACTAATGTGAATATATCAATTTATGTTTCACTTGCTCCTAACAAATAACTATTTTGCAATTGGACCTAAGCCTGCATTTTCACTTTGTAAACGTCTTTATAGTTAATAAATCCCCACTTGAACAGTATGAACCAAAATTTTAATAATCAAACTGCTAGTGAGATGAAAATAATTGTGTTTTAATATAGAACTTATAGCAATGCACCGAAAAACGTATCATTTTAATACACTTCAAGGCTGTATACATTTTTGTGTCAATATTTACTATATGTGAGATTTTTGTTTAAAATAAACTTACTTATATAATTAAATAATGAGTAAAAATATCTCAACATCATACCATGCATGACTGTTACATACCTAACCTTACTTACTAGCTAAAGAATGAATTATCTTGTGGGTTTTCCAATTATTCTTGAAACATTCTTGTGAACAGAAAAATGAACCAGTAATTCCTAGTTTAATACAAGTAGGACATTGCAATTTGGCATCTTTCGAACATCCTTGAGTTTCACATTTTCCCATTCCTGCCATTTTTGAAAAATTATAGCATAGACAGAGGGGAATGAGGGGATGGGAGTGAACCAGAGAAATAAATAAAAGTGATAGATGTCAAATAGCATTTGTCAACCACAGATCACGGTTTGTGCTGTAGGTGGTCTGTGGATTCTACGTATAAGTGGTTGTCTATACCATAGGTAGATGGACAGGATTTATAAATGATAATATGAGGAAAACTGAACTAATCCCAAATCCTACTCACCCTTGCCACACCATAAGCCCATGCTGTCTGGAAAAACCTCCATTTACATACTTGCAGATTGTATAGCAATACAGAATCCTTGCATAGGAGACTACTAGAATAGAAAAGAAGCGATTATTCCAACATTAGTTTCTGTATATCCTAAAATTCATTAGGAAAATAGGTGTAAAGGAGCTGCGAGTCTCTGAGACTTTCCTCGGGAACTAGGTTGAGAAGGGGACACAACATATCTTTGAGGTCTCACTGAATGTCACCCCATTCAAAGAATACATCAACTTGTATTCTTTGTCCCAGTATACATTTGTGGGTTTTTTGCTGAATAAATAAAATATAACTGAAGTTTTAGGGCTTTTATTGTACTTCGAGCATATACACTGTATGTGTTTAACTTACTGGGAGCGCCTTTCTTACCTGAACTGACAATGAAAATTGTGATTTTTCCCATGGTGACAGCGCAAATAAACATAGAATTATTTTTACTGAAAGGAATTTCAATTGGAATTATTTTTCTCTTGCATGGCACAATTGTGTTTTTTCCGAGAAAAATATTTCAAGCAAACGTCGCACTTAAATGGTTTTTCTCCAGTGTGACTTCTAGCATGTTCCTTTAGATAGCGTTTCTGTGAAAATGATTTTAAGCAAACGTCACAACTAAACGGTTTTTCACCAGTGTGACGACGCAAATGTTTATTCAAATCACTTTTCTGTGAAAAGGCTTTTAAGCAAATGTCACACTTAAACGGTTTTTCACCAGTGTGACGTCGCAAATGAGCAGTCAAATCACTTTTTTGTGGAAACGCTTTGAAACAAATATCACAGTTATATGGTTTTTGACCAGTGTGACTTCTAACGTGTACATTCAAATAACATTTTTGTGAAAATGATTTTAAGCAAACCTCACAGCTGAACGGTTTTTCTCCAGTGTGACAACGCATGTGTTTGTTGAAATCACCTTTTTTTAAGAATGCTTTTAAACAAATGTCACACTTGTATGGCTTTTCACCAGAGTGACGACGCAAATGGTGATTTAAAACGCATTTCTGTGAAAACATTTTAAAACACACATCACATTTGTATGGTTTTTCTCCAGTGTGACTTCTAGTATGTATTTTCAAATAATATTTCTGTGGAAATGATTTTGAACAAACATCACAACTAAATGGTTTTTCACCAGTGTGAAGACGCACATGTTTATTTAAATCACTTTTCTGTGAAAATGTTTTCAAACAAAAGTCACACTTGAATGGTTTTTCACCAGTATGACTCCCAGCACTTCCACTCAGACGGCATTTCTGTGGAAATGATACTAAACAAATCTCACAACTGCATTGTATTGTGTCAATATTTGAATTGAAGCATATTGTGGCATTTTTTTGGGAACTTGTTTTGATATTATCAATAGTGCTCAACTGATTGTTTTCCTGTAATTTTTCATCCAGTTCACCCTCCACTATTTTAATATCATGCTTTGCATCTGTATTTAGATTAGTTTTAAAAGGGAAGTTCATATTTTTGATATCTCTCTTTTTCAATAGTGTTTTTTTATATAATTTCTTTTGCTTTATAAAATGTTGTGTTGAAAAGTGGAAAAAATATTCATCTTTCCTTGTATATACATTCCCACAAACAGTACAGACAATAATCCTAGTGGAACGATCCTGGCCCTTCATAATTTTCTCTGTAAATAAAGATGATATTGGAGATATTAAATTTTAGATTGGTTGAAGAACTAAAGCAAATATTTTGAAATAATTTAAGATAACTTCAAGACTGGGCAAAAAACTATAACATTTATCAAGGTAGCCTACAGGAAAAGAGAACAGTTTATTTATCTGTTGAAAATTATCAATATTTTCCTTGAATATGTGTGACATAAAAATATATATTTGAACAATTAGATAAAGCCATTTACAATGCCCAAAAACATAAATAAAAGAACATGTAGAAGTTAAAGTTTACTTACTTTGTAATTTACCTCGCCTTCTCCTTTTATCTTTTGAATGTTTGAATTTGCTTCTAACTTTATGTAGGTTAACGTTATCATAAATGTTACTTTCTTTTTTAACCCAATATGCATATTCTTCGAATTTTATAGCAGTAATACTTAACTCTGTTTGTAGCTCTTGTTTAATGAGACTTGCACTCACAGCAGCACTATTTAAGCCATGAACTGAATCATCTTGAACAGTTAGGGTATGGACTTCTTCATCTACTTCTTGTTTAACTTTTATTTTATTCCCATAAACAGTATTGTTTTCTATTTCAGTTGTTTCTATGTTAAAAACATTTTCTTCCATTGTAATTTTCGAAAAGTTACTGTCTGATAAATTCCAAATACAATTATTAGAAAAAAAAGTATTTTAGACCAAATAATAAATTATCTGGTGATCTGTGGTCTATGTCTATACTAAATAGGTTATCTATGGTTATCTATGGCCCATACGTCAACCGTCAACCAAAATACCCCTCTCTCTCTCTTACATAAGCCCTTAACCAAAGATTCATATGGACCCACAGATTACATGTATGGACCCATTAACCTTGATACGGATCATACATTACATAGATGGCATATGTCAATATTGTCAATTGTGGTTTGTCGTTTTGAGAACAAGCCGACCATCTTGCAGCTTGAGCAAGTTGAGGTTTGAGGTTTAGTTAGTTTTAGTGCTGGAATCGGTTTTAATACCATTCGGAGATAATTACAACCGGTTGACTGCTTATTATTTTCTATATCGTTTATTTCATAACGGAACAAGCAATTATTTATTAGTTTTAAAACATGTCCAAACGACGAATTGATGTAATGGACCCTTTCATCAAAAAGAAACGGTAATAGTTAGACTTGGATGTTTTAGCACCGTTAATCCTATTTATGATTCTAGGGAAGAAAGAGGGATAAGCACCGCTATTACAACTGCACCTGCTGGTTCATCGAATCCTTACACAGGTTTACCTTATACACAAAAGTATCATGAACTATTTCGAAAAAGAATTGGACTACCAGTTTTTGAGTACAGAGCTGATTTTATGAGACTTTTAAGTGAACACCAATGTATAGTACTTGTTGGAGAGACAGGTAATGGATTAAATTATTTTAACTTGAAACATTTTTTAATTTATTAAACTGGCTAAATAGGATCTGGAAAAACAACGCAAATACCTCAATGGTGTGTAGAGTATTCTAGAACAGTGGGTACGAAAGGTGTTTGTTGTACACAACCTAGAAGAGTGGCGGCAATGTCAGTAGCTCAAAGGGTATCTGAAGAAATGGATGTAGCATTAGGTCAAGAAGTTGGATACAGCATACGTTTTGAAGATTGTTCTTCAGCAAGAACTATACTCAAGTAAATTAATGTATATTAATAGTATAATACTGTAAATGTGAGCTGATTTTGTTTGATAGGTACATGACAGATGGTATGTTATTGAGAGAAGGTATGAGTGATCCTATGCTAGAAGCCTATCAGTGTATTTTACTTGACGAAGCTCATGAACGTACTTTAGCTACTGATATTCTGATGGGTGTTTTAAAAGAAGTTATCAAACAAAGAAAGGATTTGAAACTTGTAATTATGAGTGCAACACTGGATGCTGGCAAATTTCAACAATATTTTGATAATGCTCCATTAATGAATGTTCCTGGTCGAACCCATCCTGTAGAAATATTTTATACGCCAGAACCAGAAAGAGATTATCTAGAAGCTGCAATTAGAACTGTGATTCAAATCCATATGTGTGAGGAAATACAAGGTAAAATATGGAGTAATTTTATCATCCCAGTTACTAAAATATTTTTTTTTTGTTTAAATAAATTAGGAGATGTTTTGCTTTTCTTAACGGGTCAAGAAGAAATAGAAGTGGCTTGTAAAAGGATAAAGAGGGAAATAGACAATTTAGGTCCAGAAGTTGGTGAATTGAAATGTATCCCTTTGTATTCCACATTACCTCCAAATTTACAACAAAGAATTTTTGAAGATCCACCACCAAACAAACAAAATGGTGCTATTGGTAGGAAAGTTGTAGTGTCCACTAATATTGCAGAAACGTCTTTGACTATTGATGGTGTTGTCTTCGTTATTGATCCTGGATTTGCCAAACAGAAGGTATTGTTTTTTAAGGTTTAACCAAGTGTCAGCTGTGATTTGGAATTTGTACTGTTGGTTGGATTCTATTTCTAACATATTTTTCAGGTATACAATCCTAGAATCAGAGTAGAATCTCTGTTAGTCTCACCTATTAGTAAAGCTTCAGCACAACAAAGAGCGGGTCGTGCTGGAAGAACAAAACCTGGAAAATGCTTCAGATTATATACAGAAAAGGCGTTTAAACATGAGATGCAGGATAATACATATCCAGAAATATTAAGGTACGTCCTATCAGGATCATTGTTGAAATATATATCAATTATTTTTTGTGACAGATCAAATTTGGGGTCAGTGGTACTTCAGTTGAAAAAATTGGGTATCGACGATCTTGTACACTTTGATTTTATGGACCCTCCAGCACCAGAAACTCTTATGCGTGCATTAGAACTACTCAATTACCTAGCTGCATTGGATGATGATGGAAATTTGACAGATTTGGGAGCCGTAATGGCAGAGTTTCCTCTCGATCCGCAACTTGCCAAGATGTTGATTGCTAGCTGTAATCACAATTGTTCCAATGAATTACTGTCAGTCACGGCAATGTTGTCAGGTATTTATTTTTCGAGAAATCCTGTGTATTTTACAATATTGCTTCAAGGTTGCCAATAAAAAGTGGTTTTTATGACAAAAGAGATTTATTTGTAAACATTTTCATTAATGATTGGCTTACGATAACAATTTTAACAAAGGTTCGTTTATTCGTGTTTTCTTTTCACTTCTGTCAGTAGTTCCTGTGCCTCTTTTTCACATTTTGGTTATGACTGAATTAAGGCCTAAAATTGTATACAATAATTGGTAAATGGCAACCTTGAAATTAATATTCTGTAAAAAGTTTGAATTTCATTTTAATTTTGTTCCTTATTTGTGTGATTATTATAAATTTTGCCTATGCAAAAAGCTTCAAATTGTAAGAATAATTTAGTTTTCCTTACAAGTTTCTTAAAATATTCAAATATTTGGTACACCTTTAATAAAAATGCATCTCTCGTAATGAATTTCCAACAATGTTTTATTGAACTGTCAAATTATTGTTGTTCTGTCAGTGTCAGTATTCAAAGTCTCTCTATTAGTGGATCACCTTAAAGATGAATAGTAAGACAGCTGTAAAACGTGTAGCGCTCTGTGTCATAGTTATCACTAGCGCCTACCTTGGTTACAGGTATGAACTATCATTTGAGACGCGGGCTTTTTGAATTTTTAATTTAATATTTCTTAAAAAGTACACAAATGAAAATCAAGACTAACATTATTCAATTTCCTAGCTAAAGATCCAAAACATATAATGAAATATATTTCTTGATATCAATAATGATTGCATAGGTAGAATTTATGTATCGCTCGCTTTTTGAAGTAACAATAAATTAGTCGCAGTGGAGGCCTAATAAGCCAACTCATCACAAACCTAACCTAGTTTAATTATATGTCATATTAAAATATTGATATGTCTAAGAAAAAACTTTGTTTTAAATCTTGTGTTGATAATTTTTCAATCATTTGTCCAATAGTTCTAATTCATTTAACTTGAGACATATGGGTATTTGTTTATACCACTTTTAACAAAAAAAATTGGGGTACATATATACCAGTTTGAAAACCATTAGAAACTATTTTTGATGTAATTATACATTTTTATCAAAAATCAGAGTACAGGGCGATTCTTGTTTGTGCAGTAATAATAGTTGTTGACCCTTGATGCCAATTTTTTTGTGTTTCGACATTTGTCTTTCCAATCTCTGATTTCCACAGCAGTTTTTGGCACACAGTTATTGCTATGGAATCAAACATTAAAGTACGGTTACCAAGAAAAATGGTAATTATAGAAACAATAAAAAAAAGGAAGTTAACAGACAGATCAAACTAAATTTGTCAATAGTATATTGTGCAACAAGTGGGGAAAGTTCAACTTTTCTCACGCAAACAAAAGAGTGAGAAAAGTACTTTCCCCACATGTTGCACACTATACTTTTTATACAACTGCACAAATTTAAAGAATACAAGTAAATTAACTATGGCTAGTAAAACAAAAATAACACTAAAAGTATCCCATCTCTAAACTGTTGAATAATTTCATTTAAAATTATAGTTGATGGCGAAATTTGTACAATTTTGTATGGTCAAACCCGGAACGTCATTTCTTTTCATTAAATTCTCTGTTTTAGAAACTACCTTTTCGAATTTAAAAACTCAATATAATCTGACAGGGCCCTGACATGGGCGTACGAAAACATTTTTAAAAGGGTTCTTTTATTTATGTTTTTATTCAATTTCTAGTCTTTTGTGTATTTTATTAGTGAATTTGTTTTGTTCTATTTCCTCTGGTTTGTTATATTGTGTGATGCTGCTTGTATTCCATTTAACTTAGTTCATCCTTTTCTTCGACTCATCTTAGAATTGATTATTCCATTTAATAAAAATCACATTTCCAATTGAACTTGCAAGAATTACCCTGTACACTTTGATTTTGTAAATTAAGACTATCGTAATTTTATTACGATTTTTTCATTTATGCATCAACAAGTTAGTATGTTATAGTAAAATTAAACGGTTACTCAAAATTAAAAAAAAACTTGGAGCGTTTGACACAACGAGAGAGCAACGGTCGTTTAAAAATGAGTCACGGCAAAATTGGTTTGATTTGTAAATCAATTTATTTAACTTAATTCCTATTTCATTCAAAAATACTTTGAATATTTTTAACAAAAAGCAGACAAATTTTGTTTAGTCTTAATTTTTTTTGGCGTTGCACTCTTGTTTACAAAACGTTCTGACTAAGGGGTAGCTCTGTAGGAAAGGCCTGAATGGCGTACATCTACTATATCGATTGGATACGGGCATTGCTCTTTTGGTTGCCCGCTCCAATATTTAGTCTCGCAGTGTTTCGTACGACCGAATGAAGCGAAAAAAGCAGCCGACGATGCCAAGATGCGCTTCGCTCACATAGATGGAGATCATCTCACGCTTCTGAACGTCTATCACGCATTTAAACAAAGTAAGTACCGTTAATGATATTTTTATTTCAATTTTACACGGATCTGCCATTTTTAAATACCAGAATATTACTTCCGCATTATCTAATCTTCCACTCTATTCAACTACACTGATTTTATATCTTCTGCTCATGCTATACTCGTGAGGCGCGTTTAAATGGTTTAGTTTAGTGGTAGTTTAAGTCTAACCCCCCACTATTAAAATGACATATGTCGTATGAGAGGAGGACTCCCGCATGTTGAGGTGCGCATGCGTCAATGCAGCCTTTAACCTTCTTTTCTATGTGACTGAATGTGAGGAGATGAGCCCAGTAGGTAGCATACTGAGCTCACAACCCAGAGGTCCTAAGTTCGAAACCCGGTTAGGACCTGGTTTTTTTTTAGTTTTCTATTTCATATTTTCTGATATTTTTTATACATAGTTACACTTTGATCTGTCAGTTGGCCGGGAAGCGATAAATCTCAATAATTTTCCCCACAGACCATTTTCCCTTCCAGGGTTAGGACACACGACATCTGTCATTTTAATAGAGGGGGTTAAATAACTCGGTCTGCATTTAAACGCGCCTTACTCGTGGGTCACAATCCAAATAAATTCGGGATTAATTCAGAATTGTCAAGAACCGGCAAATTGATTTAATTTTACCATAAATTATTTCAGAATCTAATAGAAAACAGGTAACTGTCAGTATCATATGTTACTTCATCCATATTAACCTATTTTTAAAATAATGTTTGTTGTGTTATTCAGATAATGTAGTAAAAATTAGTGATGAGCGATATTTCACGACCTGTTACTTTTTCACTGATACATACAAATCACAGTCATAGTTCTTATTAGCAAAACTAAAGTGGTTTCGGTATTTGTATATTACTGATATAACCTCAAAACGATTGACAGATCGACCATATTTGGTTGTAAGTTTGGCATGTGCTGTAAGTCGGTTGTAAGTCAGAGCTGATAACTAATGAAAGTTCTTCATAGCAAAATGGCCGACCTGTCAGTTACGTCGCTCTGGAATGGTCTACAATATAACACAATAACATTCTTAATAATTGCTTTTTTACAATTTTTACACTTAAATTATTATAGTATGCAACAAATACACAAAACCAATCAATTTGTGTTCTTGATTTAAATTTAAATCAGTAAAAAATGATATTTCTTTCCATCTTTGTGGAAGTTGACCGTGATCAGCTGACAAAATGGCGTCACTTAGAAACCCTCTATTAAAGAAATGTTTCGGGCTTCCCACAACGGTCTCGGTCATCTTTATATACTCCATTTGTAATTTTAAACAATTTTAATCTTTCTAGAACTAACATTGAGTTTGTATAATTAATTATCATAAGTAATATATTTTACTACTGTCATTTATAAAAACTGAGGTTAGATGGTATTGAATTGGCAGTGGCGACGCTGCGGTGAAAAAACAAACTGCTTAGATAGATTATCCAGCTCCATGGTTTATCTACTGGTTTGAAAGACCCTTCAGGAAAGGAAATATGCAGAATTGTAATGGTTAATGCATATCATTAAGAATGTCAATTTATAATTTAAAATGTTTAGATGTATTCTTTATATGTAGCAGCGGATATTGAACGTATTTTTTAAAACTTAGGTATGGAAGACCCTCAATGGTGTTACGAAAATTTTGTCAACTATCGTTCTTTAAAATCCGCCGACAATGTCAGACATCAACTGTCCAGAATTATGAATAGATTCAACTTGAAACAAACCTCTACAGATTTTACAAGCAAAGATTACTACATTAACATAAGAAAAGCGCTCGTCAATGGATTCTTCATGCAAGTATGTATCATATTTTATCCAAAAATGTTCCCTAAACTATGGAAAAATACCTAGATCGAGCATAATATGAATTATTTTTAATTGTAGGTAGCGCATCTGGAGCGAACAGGTCATTATTTGACCATTAAAGATAACCAAATAGTACAACTCCATCCATCCACATGTCTAGACCACAAACCGGAATGGGTTATTTACAATGAATTTGTATTAACTACAAAAAATTATATTAGGACTGTCACAGATATCAAACGTAAGTTAATTGCTGGCAAAACTATTAAATATTATATAACAAATTTCTGTTTTCTGTTTCAGCTGATTGGTTATTAAAAATAGCCCCGCAGTACTATGACCTCAATAATTTTCCACAATGTGAAGCAAAGCGGCAATTAGAGATTCTCCAGAATCGATTAGAATCGAAACAATTCCAACAAGGTTTTTAAAATCGTTGTATTTCATATACACGCATAAAATAACGTTTGAATAGTTATGTATTTATAAAATGACAAAAAATGTATTAATTCCATTCCATAATAAAGAGTTCCGAGGGTTATTCGGACAATGTATTGAGTTATTAAAAAAGCAATATCAATCCCAATTTTCCTTGGACACTGATTACCCAATACGATCTTTTATTTTGGTTGGTTTATTTGATATAGTGTACATTATAATGTCGATTACGATTTCTTTTTCATATTAAACCATTGTAAATTTGAAAATATTGTTGTCATTTCTTTTCCTATCCAACACTTAGTAGAGGAGCAGTTATAGAGATGCTGTTCTTGAATTACTTGATAAGTGATCTATTGATTTCTTTTTCACATTACGTGGAATATCCATCAATAGCTACTGCAATGCACATGGCCCTCAATAAGGAAGAGAAAAACAAACGTTGAGTATTGAAATTAGTTTATAATGTAACAAATATAAACGTGAACTACGGATTCGGCTGAAAAGTCTATCCATTTTTAAAATATCTAAAAACCCGAGATCTTATGAAAAAAACACTCAATTACGAGTACGAGCCTTTGGAAGACCTGTGGGTCATTGTCATGTCATTGTATTCAGCACAACCTTATGGATTTTACAAATAAAAATCGTAAAATTGCAGTATGTTTCGCAAGATGGAAAAGACAAGTAGACTCCGTTTCACATAAGAAGACCCACTAGAGTATAGAAGTTGCAGCTTCTTCGCACATACGACTGCAACTTCTAGACTCTAGTGGGTTCTTATGTGAAACGGAGTCTACCTATAAGGCGGTATACCAAGAAAAATCGCCGTTTGAAATTTGTTTCGGGAGCTGTCTGGCTGTTTGAACGAATCTAATCAGGTAGCTGCAAAAATTACAAGACCACATATAGTTCTATGGAATTTACAATGAATTTATGTTGGTAACATTTCCAATTCTTTATTCCCCTATCTTTTTAGCTTTCAGCTCTCCAAAAAGTAATAGAATCGGAAAAAGGTATTCAATATTTATCTGTAACATCTAATATAAATTAAATATTTTTGTCTGTTAAATAAGATTTGCGTTTTTCAATTTTTTATAGGTATACCAAATTTTACAACATAAATAATAGGGTGAAAACATACATTTCGAGGTTAAATTTTGTTGAAAATTTGTCTTTACTATTATTAACATTTTCATTGTTACTATATAATATTATATTCAAATGTGAAACATATCTGTATCACAACTTAAGTAGAAGAAAGAAAGATATTTAATAATATATTATTTTAGTAATATAAAATGCCAGAAATGACTGAAGTTGATAAACCCGTTGTTTCCGAACCAAAACCTGAACAAAGTGAATCTTCAACCGATAGTGATTCTGATGAGGAAATTCCAGAATTGGAAGATGCTGGGGCTGCAAATGCTGCATCTGCAACATTTCCAGGAGCCGCTGCTGCCGGCTTACCCATTGACATGGTTTCAAAAGCCAAACAATCTAGAGGTGAAAAGAAAGCAAGAAAGATTATGTCAAAACTTGGACTGAAACCTGTAAGTTATCCACTATTTTTAGTCTTCGTACTTTGTAGATGATATTATATCAGCTTAATTATTTTATACCTCCTCTATGTTCCTTGTGGTATATTAATTATTATTTTTTATTTGTGTTTTATATAATACAATTTCGTTTTTATTAATTGTACAGGTACAGGGTGTTAATAGAGTAACAATAAGGAAATCAAAAAATATTCTTTTTGTTATTAACAAACCCGATGTTTACAAGAACCCTGTCAGTGATACTTATATAGTTTTTGGAGAAGCTAAAATTGAAGATCTTTCACAACAAGCACAAGTAGCTGCTGCTGAGAAGTTCAAGGAAGTAAATCCTGCTGGTGAAAATGCCACTGGAACTACAACGACTTCTGTTGCTCCTATAGCTGAAGAATCTGAAGATGAGGAGGTTAGTACTTGTATCTAGTTAATCAAATGACACGTTTTATATTGTTAATGTTGATGTACCTTGTTATAATGTCTATTTGTATTTAAGGTGGATGAATCTGGAGTTGAAGAAAAAGATGTCGAATTGGTGATGTCACAGGCAAATGTCAGTAGAGTTAAAGCAGTAAAAGCACTGAAAAATAACCAGAATGATATAGTTAATGCTATTATGGAGCTGACAATGTGAAAAAATAACAAAAATATTTTCTTGCTCTCCTGCCTTTTATTTGCTTGAATTCATCAGTATAATAAGTTTCCTGTGTAAATAATAAGTCAATAAAAACTAAAAGCTAAATGATTATTATTCTTGAAATCCTTGGTTGAAATTTTGACAATAAATGGCATTTTATTTTTGTTAGCTATGATGGCACACCACTATAAAGTTTGGTTGAGATATGATATTCGCGATTGACTGCGATTTCCGGGCATGGCACTGACGGACTACAGTGATTTCTTGGGGGCTGTTAGCTGACCTCTGCGTGCTTTTCGTATCGGAAAATTTGTTTTTTGAGGGAATTCAAATATTTTAAAAGATCTATGAGCTAGAGGGCGTGCTACGTTAATAGTGTAACTTGTACCATGGATTAAATTTCTCTGTGAAACTCCTAATATCTGCGATTTTTACATCACTGGAGCAAAAGTGTATTTTGTAATTGATATTCAAATGACCGTTATTTGCGAAGCAAATATTGCCGTCATGCAGACTCCCATTCCACGGAAGTAAGCAAATATCTGTCATTTTCTTGCTGTTCCGTGCCACAATAATAGGTTAAAATCACAGAACGTGAATTCACATTACACTACATTTACCTGACACGTGACACATCTATGTTTTTTGTCCAGCGTTTTGAGTTTTTGATAAATGGGAAAGTGCATTATGTACAATTTGTGAAATTTTAGATTATATCGTGTGTTTTAAATAATTGTAAATAAACCATTAAACATGCTGGTTTTATTTGAAACTCCTGCAGGCTATGCAGTATTCAAGGTAAGTGAAAACAACCCATTGATTTATTTACAAATCTAACCTTACTTTTACCATGCTCTTAGCTTTTGGACGAAAAGAAGCTTAAAGAAACTGATAATCTTTACCTAGATTTTGAGACGCCTGAATCCGCTGGAAAAATGTAAGTTAATTATAGCATCAATTTTTCAGTCATATCCACGTTGTGGATTATTATTTTTGTATTTTTTCACTACACCTCGATATATATACCTAACTTACAATTGCAGATACATTCATAATTTTTGGTAATTGTTACTTCAGAAATAGTTTCATAATTTGGTGCCAGTAAACAATAATAATTTGCAAAAGTCTATTACTTTATATAAATTTCATTAATTCAAACAATTTTTTCAGTGTCAAGCTCAAACATTTTGAAAAATTTGCTGATACTACAGAAGCTCTAGCTGCAACTACAGCTGCAGTTGAAGGAAAGGTATCCAAAAGTTTGAAAAAACTTTTAAAGAAACAAATAGATAAAGATTTACATGAGCAACTCTTGGTATCTGATGCTAAGCTAGGGTCTGCCATTAAAGAAAAATTTAGTTTACAATGTCTCTCCAATACTGCAGTGCAAGAATTAATGCGATGTATCCGTTCACAATTGGACAGTTTAATTTCAGGATTGCCAAAAAAAGAAATGACTGCTATGGCTTTAGGTTTGGCACATTCATTGTCTAGGTACAAATTGAAATTTTCTCCTGATAAAGTTGATACTATGATTGTTCAAGCAGTTTCTTTATTGGATGATTTAGATAAAGAACTAAATAATTATGTAATGAGATGTAGAGAATGGTATGGATGGCACTTCCCTGAGCTTGGAAAGATTGTTACAGACAATATTGCATTTGCTAAAACAGTAAAAGTAATCGGAACTAGAGAAAATACATCTACTTCAGATTTATCTGATATTTTACCTGAAGAAATTGAAGAGAAAGTTAAAGAAGCTGCAGAAATATCCATGGGTACTGAAATTTCCGAAGAGGACATAATAAACATTCAAAATTTATGTGACCAAGTTGTAGATATAACAAACTACCGGACTCAGTTGTATGACTATTTAAAAGCTAGAATGATGGCTATGGCACCGAACCTTACCGTTCTTGTAGGGGAATTAGTTGGAGCTAGGCTCATTTCCCATGCAGGATCTCTGATAAACTTGGCAAAACATCCTGCTTCCACTGTTCAAATACTTGGAGCTGAAAAAGCATTATTCAGAGCATTGAAAACTAAGAAAGATACACCCAAGTATGGTTTAATATATCATTCCCAATTAGTGGGTCAATCTAGTACCAAGAATAAGGGTAAGATGTCCCGTATGCTTGCTGCCAAAGCCTCCCTAGCCACACGTGTTGATGCACTTGGGGAAGATGGTACCTTTACTCTAGGTAATACATTTTTTTATATTTACTTTGAACCAGTTTTGTTTGTATGCACAGTAGCTTAGTTCATTGAGTTTTTCTAGACATTCCCATACCATTTTAGAACTGATTACTCAAGAACTCAGTGCTTTAATGCCTGCTTCACCATCCATATGATGATAATCCTTTACCTTCTATATTTTTTATCAACATTGAACTTTTTACTCTCCTATGGACTCAAATTTGTCTTGAAAGAGACTTGAGGCTTCTCCTAAGCTTTCAGAGTCCTGTTCCCATAGACTCCCTTCTATTTTTTAGCAGTGAATAGCAATCTTTTCAATTCTGGTAATTGTGTTGGGAAATAGTTATTTATGTATTAAAAGCGAAAAGTGATACATTATTGCTTGAGAGTAATGGCAAAGATTACAGAATAAAAATATAAGATGTTCCACTCCAGGGCGGTTTGATTCAAGTTGCTGTCCCAAACGGACGCTGCTCTCATAAATTATGTCTACGGACTACGACTCGCTTTTGTTGTCAATAACGAGACTGGTAGATACCAGAGAAGTTCGAAAAGCTTATTTTATTTTAAGCTATACAGGGGTAATTAGAGAAATATATCATTAAATTAATAGGATTCTTTATCACAAAGGTTTATTTTTAAATGTTAATTATTTCGAAAAATGTTTGGGATAAGAATTTGAAAAGGTAAGTAAAAAATAAACTTGAATTTTTAAAATCAATTCACAGTTTTTATCCAGCATCTTAGTAATTTTGTGATACTTATTGATAATCTAGCAGATATTTATCACAAATTCAATTAAATATACTCATTAGCCACCTGAGTAATAGGGCCACTAAATCTTAAATTTTGATCTTTAAATAACGCGTATTTTTTAGATTGACAAGGTTGAAACATTAAAAAAAGAAGCAGCTGCAATAAAATTTTTTATAAATGTAAAATACTAAGTTTGGAGTTTGGTTTATGTTAAATTTAATCTATTGTCTTTCAAATCTTTCAATATACATTTGAGAGTAAAATATATACGGACTCTGGTGTAGAGCCTGGCATAATATTTAAAAGGAAATTGATTACATGGATGATGAAAAAAATTTTAGTAAATTCGTTCAAAAGGAACTGACCAATTCCCCTTTGGTTAGCTATAGAATTGAATGTTTGTGTTTTCTTGCTTAATGTACTTGTTTATATATATAATATCCTCATTATAAAAATAAATCCGTAATTTTGTATTAGCAAATATTACAAAATATTAAGTGTTTAAGCTTTGCTATTAAAGAGAAAAATATTAATATGACTTTTTGCTCATTTCCACAATTAATTAATAAATTAAAAAAATCTATACAACATAAATATAAAACACGAGCAACCAATTATAATCACCGTTCTAAAATAACAGCGCTTGACGGGCGACGCACTGTACCCTGTATCATCCAAGTCACCAGCGGCATCGGTGCTTTACACGATAAATTCGAACGAGCGTAACATCTTACATTTTTATTCCGTAATCTTTGGAATAGGTTTTTCTATATTTACAGAAATATAATGTCCATTTTTGTCACTCACAAATTTGTTGGATTGAAATTTTTTATCTTTTGTTCTATGATTTTTGAATAATTATTTTCCAAATTCTAAAATACCTTAATTTTCATAAATAACAATAAAATATGTGTTATTATAAATATTGTAGGTGCAGAGCATAAAGTTAAATTAGAAGCTAGATTGAGGGTTCTTGAAGAAGGGAATATCAAAAGAATAAGTGGTACTGGTAAAGCTAAAGCAAAGTTTGAGAAATACCATGGAATCAGTGAGATAAAACAGTATCCAGATGCAGCAGATTCAACATTACCTACAGCTGGTAAAAGAAAACGTTCAGAATCAGAAGGAGTGATGGAAGAGAATTCAGCCACTCCAGGATCTTTGAAAAAGAAGAAGAAGATTAAACTTGAAGTCGAACCAGAAACAGATAATATTGAAGGTATGTTATTCAATCTAGCATTCATAGCACTGTAATTGTCTGATTTTTTTATTTATATCCTCAGAAAGTGAACAAAAACCAAAAAAGAAAAAGAAGAAACAAGAACAATTAGACGAGAGCGTCAAAGAAGAAATCGAGGAAGAGCCACAGGCTGAAGCTACTTCAAGTAAAAAAAAGAAGAAGAAAGTCAAACAAGAAGTTGAAGAACCTCAAGTAGAGGTTGAAGAACCAACATCAGAAAAAAAGAAAAAGAAGAAAAAAAAGAAACAAGACAGTGAATAAAATGGATGCATTTTAAGATAAATATCTTTAGGTGTATAAAGTGAAAGAATCACACAGTAGTGTTTGTTGTCTTTGCGTTGCTCTTTTTCTTTTGTAAAATTTTTTTTACAAATAATAACTATTATATAGATATATTTCATTATCGACATTTTAATAAAAAGTGGAAGGAAACTAAAATTACTTTATTCCAACGAGAAACACCCATAATTTTGTAGGAAAAAATTTGCTCAGATAGTCGATGTACTGAGCTCAAAGGTAATGTGAATCTTCCTAGGCAAACTTAATGAAGAAAATTGAGGATTGAAGTTAATTTTTCTAAGAATTCCGTCCGCAATTTGATTTAGTAACTTATTTTAAGGGGAAGAGTGATTATATTGCCTTCCCCATCATCAAGTATACAATGTTTAGATATCATATTTATACAGGGTGTTTCATAGTTAAACCACCATAGGTTAACTGCAAGTAGAAGACACTTTGGTGGTTCCAAATAGCCTTGGTTAATTGGTCTTACATAATTATTAACAGAGATACAGGTTGTTTTATTCATTTAGTCCAATGCTTTTGAAGGTCATAACTTTAGAACCTTCCTATATATTTCTCTCATTTTTGGTAAGGTCATATTGCATTGATAACACAATAAGATAGTGTAATAAAAATAATTATAATCCAGGTCTGGTGTAAGAAAAATTTGCAAAATTCGATAACCTCCAAAACAACACCCTGTATATCAGAATTTTTTAAATCCAATGGATTATTCTAAGAGAACAGAAAAAATAGAGCGGCACAAAAATATTTTTCGAAGTGCACATCCCGTTTTACTGCTTAACTTTTAATGTCAAAGTTATTTAAATGTATCATTGACATTTTCGTACGTAATAACTTCAGAACCACCCTATAGATTTCTTTCATTTTTGCTAGGTGTAAGTTACATAAGCATCAAAATCTTATAATGTAACAAAAACCGTTATAATCCAGGTTCGGGTTAAGAAAAAGAAAATATTTTATCAAGATTTTTATAAATCAATAGTTTATTCCAAAAGAACAGAAAATTATTTATAATAATTGTTCGATATGTGGGAAATAACCCAAAAGTTGACATAAAGAAACATTTTTTGTTAAATACATATCAACAAATTAATTATTATTATTTGACATTCATTTGATGAGGCTTATATACCAGGGCCATTGAAAGATTATTGTAAAATACGTTTTCTTTTAATCAAAAGTTATAGCAGAATTCTATTGAATTTCTAAATTTTTCAGTCATTTGGTGAACTACAATCATACAAATATATTTTTTAAATGTTCAAATGTCAGTATACTCCCCAAAAACTTGACAAACTTACTGACTCTTTCCGCACTAAAGAGTGCGGAAAAGGACGCTACTAGAAAAAATATTTCCGAGCCTGGATTATAACTGTTTTTTGTTACATGATAAGTTTTTGATGCTCATGTAACTTACACCTACCAAAAATGAAAGAAATCTATAGGGTGGTTCTGAAGTTATTACGTACGAAAATGTCAATGGTACATTTAAATAACTTTGACATTAAAAGTTAAGCAATAAAATGTGATGTGCACTTCGAAAAATATTTTGGTGCCACCCTATTTTTTCTGTTCTCCGAATAATCTATTGGATTTTAAAAATTCTGATATACAGGGAGTTGTTTTGGAGATTTTCGAATTTTGAAAATTTTTCTTAAACCAGACCTGGATTATAATTATTTTTATTACACTATCTTATTGTGTTATCGATGCAATATATCCTTACCAAAAATGAAAGAAATATATAGGGTGGTTCTAAAGTTATGGCCTTCAAAAGCATTGGACTAAATGAATAAAACACCCTGTATCTCTGTTAATAATTATGTCGAAACAATTAACCAAGGCTATTTGGAACCACCAAAATGTCCTCAACTTGCAGTTAACCTATGGTTGCTTAACTATGAAACACCCTGTATGTGTTTATAATTCCATATTTATTTTCTTGGATTTGTAAGCAAATGGAACTCGGACGGAATTCTTGAAAAAATAAACGACTCCGTTGTTAAACGGAATTTAGGTATCAAATCTCAGCCGTCCACCTCTATGGCCCTCCTCAGTACGGCGGCAAAGTAGGCTTATAATTATAATGTTCCGCCACGCTTGCGCAAGTTATAGTAGTTTCGGAAATTTCTGTAAATTTGGTGTTAATTTCCACCTCATGGCGGAATTCTAATTTTTACTTCATGGTTCTGCCGGTGGACATTTACTAACACTGTTGTTTAAATGACAGTTAATTAGAAAGTTCTTCTTCATAATACGGTTTTTATCTTAAATGAATGTTCTATTTGGCATACGGTGATGATAATGAAATAAAAAACTAATTCGTTAATAAAATTTATTGATTTTCTGTCAAAGAAAAACAAAATTTGTTATTCAAAACAAAAGTAAAATATTTAACAACACATTGATAAAATTTTCCTAAAAAGATATATATCTAAATGTAAGTAAATAAAATTTTTAAAAATTGATTAAATACTTTCCAAAAAGTTGGCTTGGGTACAAAATGATTTCCATTAACCATTACTAATTTGTAAGACTTATAGCGTATTCGACTGGCACCGAAATTGGATGGTGCCCGCTCTCCTTTTTTGTTCATTGAAAATATTAGGTTATGTTCAAGTGCACTGTTAAAAATTTTAGTTCCAAAAAGCTCGGTGACAACCAGCTGAACAAAAACAATTGCTGTGCATTGTAAAAAGTCGAGCTGGGTACACACCAGTGCATATAGTCGAATACCATATTAAATACGTTTGAAATCCTAAAATATTGCTTAGAAATCCTTTACAAATATTACCATATAAACACACATTAGTCAAAAGTTTATAAATAGCATGTCAATCTGAAGGCTTCGGTATTTTCTAATAAATGTGCCAGCTTTGCTTATATTAAAAATGCCTTCTTTTTGACTGAGATCTCAGTTCAGTTAATGTGATCCTGAGAAAAAGTGAAGGAGGAGGAAAAATCTCACCTTATTTCGAATTAAGTAGATAAGAAAGAATGCACCCTTACCGATATGAACTGAGATCTGTCAAAAAGAATGCAACTATTGATGTCAACATTGCGATATTGGGACACTGACACATGACATTTGTCTTAAAAAACAAATCACGTTGCTTACTAAGTACATAAATATCAAAATATGTAGATATTTTTGTTGGCAGTAATTTAAATTGCAGCCTTTTTGTTATTCTCAAACATCTATAATCCTCAAAAAAATACTACATAAAGGAATATATGTATAATTGGCATTTTCCCACTCCAAAACTACTTTTAATATGAATCCAGACAAAGTCACACCTCTAATTTAGAAAGCGAGTGATAAATGAAAGGTTTATATATAGACTGTCAAATCACAAGCATTTACTACTTTCTATAACCACTGCACTACAGAAAATAAATTTATTGGGATGAGAACTCGGATGAGAATCAGATCAACTGGTATAAAGATATATTTATACCAGTTGATCTGATTCTCCTCAACAGAAATTAAAATATTTTAAAATTGATCCATTTCCAATATCAACACAAATTATTAACTTCATAAGAGATTGCATATTTTGGTATAAACTAAAACGACACACTCATATTGTAATATGATTTTTTTAAAATGTTTTTTGGAATAATGATATCACTTTCTTAATTCCTTAATAAAATCTGCCAAACAACAAGTGGCTGGAGTCCAGTTTTTATTATTGTTGTAAACTTCAACTGACTTTCTGTTGCCATCATCAATAATAACACCTGAAACAAATTATGTTGATTAATTAACATTTTTTAAGAAGGTGGTTCTCAATTCGAAGTATTTCCCTCTACAAGTCGTACATGATAAACAGTCAGTTAAATAGATAAATAAATTTAAGGAGCAATATAAGGTATTAACTGTCATATTATGAATTAGACAGTGTAAACACTACTTAAAATTCTAACGAACTTTATTAATTGGATGTTAGCTCATAGAACATCCAGTTAATAGAGTTGCTAACTTCGTCTTTTGCTAGTTGATAATTTGTAATGATAGTTGCATAAGTTTAGGAATACTTAATCTCCATTTTTCTCCTAAAATATTTGCCTTAAAACTTTTTTAAATCAATTTGAGCAAATTAGTACAATACAGGGTGTCCCACTATAAAGTAACACATTTTGACGGCTTATTACTCGAGAATGGAAAAAAATGTCGACGTGCAGTTTTCTCTAAACTTCTTATACTTCCTTCAAATTTTTATTGACATAGTTGCCAAATGTATATTTTTTCCCGAAAGCGCCGGAAGCGAAATTATCGGTTTATTTTAAATAAAACACCCTATATTTTTTGATACCAACTGAAAGTCCCTTCCTTCCCCTTTCCAAAAATGTATACATTATTGGCATTTTTAGGGAAAGATTTAATTTTTTTATGAAACAATGTCAATAACTACCAAACGTAAATTATCACATTTTAACAGCTTGGAAAAGTTATAACTCTAAAATGAGACAAGGGATTAATGAGCGGCTTTCACTGAAACTATTAGATATGTTTAAATTTTTTACGACACCGTTTGCAAGTCTCAAAAGTTGTCCAACATTTTCGTAAGAAATTTACTTTTGTTAATTAATAAAAGTGACCAGGATAATATTCAGAGCAATTTTTGACAGAAATACGCCTATACACGAAAATCGATATTAACTTGGGTACAACAATTTACAGAATCGGGAAAAGTAGTAAGAAGTAAGAAAACATTTAAAACAAACATTTTTATTTACATATAAGAACAAGGAACCAAACATAACTTCATAAAACACATCAAAATAAAAAAATTATATTTAATAAATAAGTTGTTGTATGTGACCTGCATCTGCATCTCTACGTAATACTAATCTCATCCAAAAATTACTGAGCGCATTTATCCCTTGTCTCATTTTCGAGTTATAACGTTTCCAAGCTGTTAAAATGTGATAATTTACGTTTGGAAGTTATCGACATGGTTTCATGAAAAATTAAATCTTTCCCTAAAAACTTGAGTATATGCCGATAGTATATACATTTTTGGAAAGTTGAAGAAAGGGACTTTCAGATGGTATTAAAAAATATAGGGTGTTGTATTTAAAATAAACCGATGATTTCGTTTCAAAAATGGTCATTTTTTATTCGGCGCTTTCGCGAAAAGATAAACATTTGGCAACTATGTCAATAAAAATTTGAAGGAAATATAAGAAGTTTAGCGAAAACTGCACGTCGATATATTTTTCCATTCTCGAGTAATAAGTCGTCAAAATATAGTGGACACCCTGTACTTTAAAATAAAATATCAAACATCTCATTAACTTACTGATAGATTGTAACTTGTGGTATTGAGCAATAGCGTGGATTAAAAGTCTTTCAAAACTTGTCGGAGGAATTTTTATGTATGTTTCTTCTGGTCTAGTTTTGAAAAACTGTATTAAATCGTCTTCGCAAACCTGAACAATTTCCAAAGATAAATTTTTTCTTATCTTAAATGTTCGTCTAATTCTCGACGATATTCTACCGGGTTTGTCACTTTCGCAACGTTCAACGACCTATAAGTAAAAATCAAATGAATAATTACATTCATTGGAAATATTCAACACAATATTTTATTTGATTCATTACAGTTTCCTGTGAAAATTGTCATTTTAGTGAAGGGTGTTAACAATAGATGTCAAAGATAATAGTTGAATACAGAGATAACATTTTATATGCATTAAACCCATTGTAATTTTCCATAAACAAAAAATGAGTGCAGTTAACTATCAATCTATACTAAACTTCTTCTTTTCTCCTTCATTTTTGGTTACTACTAGTTACTACACTGTCTTATGATGATCATGCCTTTTATGTCAAAATGGTGACTAACTTCAATTTCTACTAGTGATGTAATGATAAAAAAGCGGGGATTTTGGAAATACAATTATTCAAAAAGGCCATAAAAACTAAAAGAAAGATATGATTTTTATCAGGGCCGGCGCTAGGATTTTCGGGCCCCGGGTAAGCGCCTTTCAGGCCCCCCTCCCCCCAAATGGACGTTATGCAATTATGTCGTGTCTTAATTGCCACATTAACCCAACCAGGCGACACACGTTTAATTTCTATTTAGATAGGAACCAGGGCAAACGGGACCCCTGCGGGGGCCCGGGGTATCTTTGCCCCACCTGCTCCCCCTAACGCCGGCCTTGCCTCTAATTTCAGCCTCGTTTACCTATCAATTATATTGTTATCTCATTTTATGTTAACTAAAATTTATGTAAAAAAAATCTCAACACTATTTATAGCTCATTTTGGTACCAAGGATTAACTCACATGTTTTTACGGAAGTTGTTACGTCCTTTCACTTTGATAAATTTGTTTATTACTTTAAACTTTCTTAATTAGCTTTATGCCAAGATAATTAGTGTTGTATAAGATGAAAATATAGCATAATATAATACAAATTCCAAGATACAACTACTCTTAGTTTAGTATGGTACAAGTTTTGAATGCTATTTTAAAACAAATTAATAAAAGAACCTACATTAACAACACATTATTTTAACAAGAAAAGAAAAAAGTTATTAATTATCTCACCATGTTCAAAGAAAAGTATACAAACCGTTTCATTGTGGTATTTTTCACTCAGTGTTCTAATCAACTCAGATTGTTCCTCTTCAGACTTTTCTATGAATTCCTGCCAATACTCATAAGCATCTTTGTCATCTAGAAGACGGGCAAATGGCCCCTTATGTGACTCCATAATAACAACCATGTTTTCATTTTCTTCTTCCTCGGCTAAAGTATGTAATGTACATCCTACAAAGTATTGGTGGTGAATGTATAATTTTGAAAATTATAAGATTAATACTATTCTGGTATCTTCTCAACTTCTTTTTTCCAGAGTTACTTTTCAAACGTATCAATTCTTCAACCTGGGATACTCTTATTACTTTAGGCCTGATTAATCTAATTCTGTTATTAGTTTCTGGTTCATTACTGACAGATTCATTATCACTAGCAGATACACTTCCTAAGCTAAAATAAATGAAAATATAAACAGTGTTGATATAAATGTGAAGCCATATGGAGTGCAAATAGCACTGGCAAGATCTATTTTGTACATCAAGGAAAATATTTTGAGACATTATTTTTGGACCATAAAATGATGTGCTTCAACAAGAAGCTAGACATCTAGACATTTTAATTATAATTCTTCAAGTTATTTATATGGTGTTGAAATATTTTCATTGGCAAATGTATTCTTAATATAAGTTTTCATATAGTAAACATTTGCGGTCTAAGTAAATAATATTTTCTAATGGCAGCTCTTTAACATTCGCTACAAATAAATATATTAATTTTTGGTAATACTTACTGTAATGATTCGGTATCCGAGGCAGTAGCAGAGTTAGGACTAGGGTACTTGTAATTTGGTTTTTCTCTTATTACTGTCATTTTTCTTTATATTAAAATGGTCCAGAGTTAAAACTAAAGGCAAAACAGATGCTTGCTACACTACAGCTTTATCATGTTCATCTGGCAATTAACTAAAAACTAAAATCACTTTATTATTATATCAACTATTAACAATATTATTTTCAGATATTACGTATTTGTAATGTGGGTTGCATCATCCGCAGAGGTGAAAGGAAACTAGGTAGGTAGGCCATCTATTGGATTGTGGGCTTACTGAGTCTTTTAACAAAAAAACACTCAATTTCTTGTTATCAACATAATATCTAAAGAAATAAAATAAGTTAATTTAATTTGTTTAACCAGCAATCTTCAATATTTTTGATACTATCTTCTTTTATTGATCTCATCTTGTCTTCTGATTCTATCCGCTCTAACGTCCTTAGCCAACATGACACATGTCACAATGACAATTGAGGTAGTCGTAGTTGTTGATGTGTAAATTTGTTTACAATTGCCAAAAATACAAATATTTTTGTTGTGTTATTTGTTTATTATTAGAATAAGATATTAAATGAACTTGGATTTGCCCATTAAATTTGTGTATAACTTTGTAAGTATTCACTTTTTGTAAGTAATTCAATTGTGCAGTACTTTTATTTCTAGATCCTTTCCATATTCGTTATTGGAACCTGGTATTGTGTTCTTTCTTTAAATCGATATTTTTGGAATCATAAATATCCAATAAAATAATGCCTTTCACGGCAGATGCTGCTGCTGCCCAACAGGTACAAGAACGCTTGCGATCTGTGCATCAATTAATTCATGATATTGAAAAGAAAAGATCCCAATGTGAACAAGGGATTATAACCCTTCAAAATTATACACAGGAAGACAAAGGTGGACAAAGCTCACAAGTATGTATCTAAATATCAAGTAACGAAGTAACCTGATAAAACGCATCCCACACAATATGTATTTTTTTCCAGAAATTGAAAAATCTTTATAAGACTGCTATAGGTCAAACAGAACTAGAAGAGGAAATTATTCGTAAGGCACTTCAAAAAATTACAGAAATTAGAAATATAAAAAATGAAAGAAGAATTCAAGTAAGTATTATTTTATTCTAATTGTGTATAATTGTTTCATGTTTAAATAATATGTTTGTCTTAATGATTTTCACACTTTTCATTGAAAATTATGTATTTTTTTAAGTCTAGAATTTCTTCTAATAAGGAATCTATGAGAAAGGGAATATGGATGAAAATGTTATACAGCTCTGCACAAACATTACCCCTTTATGTAGGAAAAATTGGTGAAAAACCACCTCCACTCTGTGGGGCTATACCAGCAGATCCAAGCTATATTGCAAAAGTAAGTTATTATTCAAATGTATTTAAATTTTTATCATCATTCTAATGAGACTAGGTTGGCGATATGGTAGCAGCATTGGTGATAGATTCTTCAGAGGGTGAAAATTGGATTGTCGCTGAAGTAGTTTCTTTCAATCATAGTACCAATAAGTATGAAATTGATGACATTCTAAAAGAACAGAATCAAAAAGGTCGTTATACATTAAGTAAACGTAGAGTTATACCTTTACCTTTGATGAGAGCAAATCCTGAAACTGATCCACAAGCTCTTTTTTCGCAGGGAACTCTAGGTGAGTCAAATTAAAGTTTAACTTAAGGTTTTTATCTATCTTCTCCAGTGTTTTATATAATAAATTGAGACTGATCTTTCCAGTTATGGCATTATTCCCCCAAACAACCTGCTTTTATCAAGCATTAGTAAATAAACCACCTGCCACACACATGGACGAATATGAATTATTATTTGAAGATCCCAACTACACAGAAGGTTATAGTCCACCCCACTCCGTTGTCCAACGTTATGTCATTGCATGTAAGGGTAAGCAGAAGAATAAACAAACTGGACAGAGTAGTTGACAGTCTGCTTCTGACAGCGATGGATCTATTAATGAAGAAGTAATGGACACCAACGCTATAGCACATTAAATAAACAATACTGTAGATAACGAAACGGTTTTAAAAAGGAACTAAAATCTTAAGCAATCAGATAATTATTTTGTGATAGTGTGGACAATTTGGGTATCAAGGTCGGTTGATTTTACAAACATTATTGATATGAAATTAAATCTTTCATTGCTTCAAAATCTTTGTTCTATGTAATTCTTGTGAAATAAAGTAAAATAGATATAATATTAGAGTTATTTAACTCAAACTCAGTTTGTTTTCTGTCTTTATTTGTGTTGGCATTTGTTGATGATGGCTCAGTTTGTAGAGACAAATTCTAATAATTTATCTCATATATACTTGTTTTAATTGTTGTATTCAATATGGTACAAAACAATTTTTATATCGTCTGAAAATTCTCAATGTTTTTTTCAATAGCATCAAATTTTTGCCTCAAACACGACCCAGAGTAGGGATATGAAAGGTAAACAAAGGTAAAATTCACAAACACAATTAAAACCAAAAACGCATTGACCAAACAGCCTCTCCTATCAAACGTGATGTTTAAACCATTATATCATCGAGACTAGCATAGATAAGTAAAGAAAAATAAAGTTTCCATAAATTATATTTCTCTATGGTTTAAACGATCTTCAATTTTATTTAGAGAAAGTGGCCTATGTTCATTTCAGCGATACAGCGAATGCACATAAATGACATGCACAACAAGTTGCATAGATGCAGTAACTTTTTGATATCAATTTTTTCATAATTCTTTTTTTATTCAAATATAAAGAAAGGAAGGAAATTTCAACTAGAGCACTCCAATGTTAATTTTATTTTGTGCCAGGCATTTAAATTTTCTGTCTTGACGTAATCTGTAATTTTTGGAACATGTATATAAAATGCCAAAAAATTGTCTCAAATCAAACAGAAATCATTACAAGCCAAAATTTTTGTATTCCAGTTTCAAATGTAATATATTGATACAAAAGCACAAGAAAATAAATTTGTACATTGAAAATACTCCTTTATATCCAGTTATTACTTATTTTTATTAATATTTCCTAAACAGCATGATTTTTCTACTGCTTCAACATACTACACTTTCTTTGAATCGCACCTTCGCTATGGTTTGCCTTTCTGAGGGTCATGTAATTTGCACCTCTTTGAATATATCTTCAAATTAAAAATAAGAGCTGTTCGTTACATGTTTGGTTTAAATAGTAGGATACGTTGTTAATTAAATTTTAAAAAATACAGAATTTTAACTCTTCCCGCTATATTGGAATTGGAATCCCTGTGTTTGGTTCGAAAATACTTTCACAATTTAACTAAGGAATCACTTTATAGTTGCTACCCTACTAGAAGAAAAGTTAAGATAATTACTTAAAAAATTCCATCACCTTCAATGCCAAAAAATTATTCAAAGAGATATAAAAGTGACAAATACATTTTATAAGCTACGGATATTGACAGAGGCATTTCTGCTTGAAAGACCTTATTATTCAGTGGCAGAATTCTACAATCTACCCTAGACTTTTACATTGGCATAATTCAAATTTGGTGTAGGACACTATCATATTTTAAATTTGTATATTACAATGTGTTTTGTATTGTTAGTAAAGTATAGTCAGTCAGTTTTCAATTTATTATATTTTATTGTGGATATTTTATCTATTTTTAAATTATGTAGCTTTGTCCATGAAATTGTAAACTTTTTCGTGACAATAAAGCTCAACTCTATCTCAAACATGGTACTTTAATCTTTACGTGTATTAGAAAATGCAGGGTAATTTTAAAAAGCAGCAGACTACTGTTAGAATAATATATGGCAGCAATTTGGGGTATACTGCAGTAAGATAAAGCTTTGGACAAAATAATCATGACTAAACTCCATATCCTAAAACAATTTAGAAACCAGGACAAGCAGCTCAACTGAAGGTTGAGGGCATATACTATCATGTCTATCATAAAAGTATGTTTTATGGGAAGGAAATCAAGTTTTGTAACCAATAGAAGAACACAAAATACATACAATGTCTTACTATTACTAATTTTAGGTTGTATTTAGAGTTAAAAGTGTTTAAATAAATAAAACTTGAATTTTTAAATAGTGACAGCTAGTCATCTAAACTAAGTTTTTCAATCGAGCAGTGTGCGATTAATAATACACAGAATCAAATGAAACTTGGAGAAAAATTATAGTGAAATGTGCTTTTCAATTCCCAATTGCCAAAAGGACAATATTTTATTATTTTGAAAAAGAGATAGTTTTGACTCGACTCGTATATCATAGAAATGTCAGAATTTTATGAGTTTTCATGAAAATCAAGTTACCTGGAGAATTTTCTCCCATAAGAAATGCATTGGGAAGACAAATCAGTACATTTTGAACCTTCAGCCAGTGAAGACGCTCGCTGACGGTTCAAAAAACAAAAGAATAACTTGTGACAGTAAGGTGCTACCAAAAATCGGGTATGTGGTTTGTGAAAAATTCGGTATGGAACACTACACTGAACACTTAATGGATAGCTAAGACATATTTGTGAGTATTCGTTTTCATAATATTATAAACACTCCTTAAAGCTAGGGAACTTCCAATTGAAACTACAAAGCACTACGTATTAATTATAATATAATTTCTTCATAGTATCGACATTTCTTCTACTTAACCTAGAAAGGACAAAGTGATTAGCGTTCACATAACATTATTAAATATTACATAAAACTTAGACTAGGTGTACTAATTATAATAGTTTGTTTACCTGATATTGAGAAACGTTTCACCGAAATATATATATCAATCATCCGTATTAATTTAATTTTTCTCATATCACATTCATTATTAAAACTAACCTAAAAATATTTGACCTCGACAAGTTGACAATACTTGGGTGGTAAAACAATAAACAATAGACATGATGAAAAATTATCAAACAACAAACAACTATTAACCTATATTATATATTATTAAATATGCAAGCTCAACAATTAAAATAACTTTAAAAGTACACTGAAGCAAAATCAATTAAAATCAAACACGATCCACAAAACAGTCTAACCTATAGAAGTGAAAGTCCAATAAGATTACCTAGAATGAAAAAATGAGGTGTCAAACCCATCCACCTGAAGCGCTAGTTGCAATTGAGTTTTCGAAATAGGCACGGCAGCTGAGGCCGAAAAACAGACTAAGGGAAGAAGAATTCCAGCGATCGTAGTGGATGGGTTCAGAACCATTTCATAACGCTTTTTTTAATGGAAGTTTGTTTTTGAATGACTAATTCCCGATTTCACTGACCATTTCGTAAAGTCAGGTAATACCTAAAATGAATTTAGGAATTCCTTAACGCAATTTACATTTTACCACGCGCTAAATAATGCCTAAGAGTGATAATTGTAGGATTGTAGGAACAGCTTCGCGAGTGAGGCCCCTTCTTGTCCCAATAATATATTGTGGTTCACAAAATCTGTTGCAAACTTTGTAGGACTTATAAATCTATTCAGCGCTTATTTCCTTTAGTTTTGGATTGCGAATAAAGGCAACCCATTCATTCAACAACAAAGGGTCATGTTTGGGAAACCTATGTCGTTTTGATGTAATGTCTGTACACCCAGGAACGCAACACTTCACACCAACCATTATAAAATATTATGAATTATCACACTTGATAAGACTTACAGTACCTAATTAAAACACAAATAACAGCAGCAAATGGCAAAAGGGAACAATCTATAAAAGACAACGGTGACAACAACTATATGACAGCTTTGATGAATTTTAAAATATTTCTTCTTTTCGTGCTAAAGGCCTTAGCTGCCAGGCCTGCTCTGACAACTCAATTACAACTAGCGCTTCAGGTGGATGGGTTTGAAACCTCATTTTTGTATTCAAGGTCATCCTATGAACTTTCACTTCTATAAGTTAGACTGTTTTGTGACACGATCTATCATTATAAATCAGCATAACCTCACTATTAAGTACCACGTGTTCTTAACGCTTTGTTTATTGTTTTACCACCTAAGTCTTGTCAAAATAGTTTGTGACGTCACGTGGACATGCCCTATTCATTTTCATAAAATAGACTCGAATATACAGACATACAGACAGACCATGGTATTTGAATTGAATATTTGAAACCAATGTTATATATATTGAGTTTGTGGGTATTCTGATTCTTAACAAACTTGAACTTTTATTGAATAAAAAAACTGTACTGATCTGTTGTTGTTCGAAACTGTGTTATTTATTAAAATGGAGTTCTGTCGAGACCACTTGTTTTGGGAAGGCGAACAGAAGAAGACAATACAGTTAAATGTCTCAGGGGCGTAGCTGACCAACTTTTTTCAGGATATATTTTGGATTATTATAATATAATATAATTTATTTGCAGTTATATAACTCACAACAAGCCGGCTGAGTTCTTGTTCGTAAAAACTAAAGGTTTTTTATTAAAATTTCTACAAGGTAACATAATATAGATATTTTATAAATTTTAAATCTATATTTTCTGAATCCCTACGATACCTACCCGGTAACATTTATATACAGGTTGATCTACCTGGCGCCTAGATACACCCATAAAGTCATCTAAAATTAAATATTCATTAATTGTTACCAGTAAACTTAATCAAGCAATAATAACATTTTTCGCTAAAAGTAAAAAAGTTTCTCCACTTAAATGTACACGAAAGTACCTAAATATATTGACTGAACAGCCAACGGAGTGCGTAAATATTTGCTTATTACGCAACTAGTTAACCATATTGTTTCGAAAAACAAGTTAATTTAGATCCGCTACTGAAGTGTCCGCATTCGCATGCTGTCAGGTTCATTGGCGTGTATCGCAAATATTCATCATTCTTGACTTTCATTCTAGACAAAGTTCAACGAATCGCGTTGCGCTTGACATTGCAAAATCATTCACGTGTGGAGAAAGAGAAATGTTTATTGAGCAAACTATTGTTTTTTTTCTATTTTATTAAATACTTTGTTGTATATGATCATTATCCGGAATAACAGTTAGAAGATATATTTCATTTTATTGTTAAATTGCTGGTTTGAGACTAATTTGGGTAATAAAGTTTACAATTACAATATAGATAGTTTGGAAAAAGTCTAGTATTGTTTATTACATTTTCTTGAAGGACATTTCAAATTACCTTAGAATATTTCACTTCTACAGGTAGTTGAGGTAGTCTAGTAACTGAACACCTGAAAATATCGAAAGCTCCTGAAAAGTCGCTGAAGACTTCAATTTGGGCTCAATTTGTAGGTCACGGCAGCTGTTTTTAAACGAGAACTTAACGCGATTGAGTTTACGGAAGGGGAGGAAAATGGCCCCCTAAACACTTGAAAACGAGTTTCTCGCTAATATCTGGCTAAATATGCGAATTAGAGAATTTTTCTTTATATAAAAAATTAAGATCGTCTTATTATCTACAAAAGTGGTTCGCATCATTTTTTTCGGAAATTCGATAGTTATCGAGATAATGAGACCTAAAAGTCTCCTCATTTCAGCTGCTGATGCTCTGCATGTAGGAATTTTGCTGTGCATTAACTTGTAAGCGGGCGGCAAAAAATTGACATTTTTAGATGATGGGGATCACTTTGATGATTCCAAAAACCTATATTCAATGTTTCTTCTGCACTTTTATCCTATTTCTTTCGAACCTCATAACTTCCGAGTTACCCTGTATATTATTTTGAAATTTGTTACACGTGATAACCATTACCTAGAAACGCCATCAAAAGCATCTCCAAAAAGATAATGCAGGTCAAAACTGAAAACCCAAATAACACCGTGGATGTAGATTTTTTTAAATTGCTTTTTATAATTGGAAAGAGTAAAAAAAATCGAATCTACATATTTCCTTTTTATTTTTCCGCAGACAATTTTACCGACTTTGATTTTACTACCAAAAATTTACCGTCAAAGTAATAATTGGAGGTTAACAATGGTATCGGAGAGGTTTTTTTATTTTTTAGCTTGAAATGAAATCCATTTAATGCATCTAAAGAAGCATCCTAGAAATTCAATTGAGTTTGTATGTTTCTCATTCAATATGTCTCGAATATTTCGAACACCCTGTTTAAGGATATGTATCTGAAAACTATGCACTTCTACATTCAGAATAAGAAGAGTTAAATACGAGAAATAAATTTATACTTAAAAAAACGGGGAGACTTTTATTAATTTTATTAATTGACCTGAAAAGAAAACAAGAAATTCTATTATCCAAACGAAGCAAGTCTAGCCTACAAAAAGTACAGTAGGTATAAATTTATTTCTCTTATTTTACCAGTGTTATTCTAAATGTAGAAGTACATAGGTTCCATATACATATCCTTATACAGGGTGAAATATTCGAAACATATTGAATGATTATTTCTAAGTACGGCCCTGTAATCACATTTTTAGTGGTCTGTACTCGTAAACATACAAACTCAATTGAATTTCTAGGATGCTTCCTTTAGATGCATTAAATAGATTTCATTTCAAGCTAAAAAATAAAAATAAAACTCTCCGATACCATTGTTAACCCCCAAAAAGTGCATACATTATTACTTTGACGGTAAATTTTTGGTAGTAAAATTGTTTACGGAAAAATAAAAAGGGAATATGTAGATTCGACTTTTTATACTTTTTCCAATTATAAAGAGCAGTTTGAAAAAAATCTATATACAGGGTGTTGTTTTTAGGAAAGACGAGTTTTGAAATTTTTTGTTGAGCCGGACCTGCATTATCTTTTAGAGATGCTTTTGATGGAGTTTCTAGGTAATGGTTATTACGTGTACCAAATTTCAAAATAATATACACGGTATCTCGGAAGTTATGAGGTTCGAAAGAAATAGGACAAATTTATAAAACACCCTGTATCTCGGTTATAAAGTGCAGAAGAAACATTAAATATAGGTTTTTGGAATAACCAAAGTGATCCCCATCTACAGTTAAAGTTAGGCCCTTTCCCAATGAAACACTCTGTATCATTCCATGTGACTTGCAGCTCGTTCGTACTTGGCAAAAATATTTAAAACAGCGGTTTTTTCCACTAGATTTTGAGACTATTTCATTAATTTGTTCATATCTTTTTAAAAAATAGTCTTTTATCCTAATTTTTTTTATAATGGAACCTTAGGAGGTCTTGAATGATCTCAGAAATTTTTTTTTTAATATCCTTCTTGCGATTTAATAAAAAATTGAATTGTTTATTTATTTATTTAAAAAAAAAGTCCGGCTTTCACCGGTGTGATAAATTTCCCTGATTTCTGGAAAATGATTGGATTTTATTGAAGATCAAAAAGTACATTTGAAAACTAAGCTTTAAAATGATGTGCATTGAAAAGCAATATATAGGATGATACATTTTTAAATCGCGCTTGTTCCACAGATTGTACAGAACTCCGAAAACGGCTGAAAAATGTAAATAAACAAATCAATTTTTTATCAAAATGCAAGAAGGATATTAAAAAAAATTCTGAGATCAATCAGGACCTCCTAAGGTTCCATTATAAAAAAATTGGTATAAAAGACTATTTAAAAAAATATATGAACAAGTTAATGAAATAGTCTCAAAATCTTGTGAAAAAAAACTTTTTCAGGTGACAATGTCCCGTTAAGGAACTATTATTGCAAGTTTATTCACTTCACACACACCTTTAAGTTGTCCACAATTTTTTGGGCTGCAATAAAAAAAACAAAAACAGTTTAACAAAATAAATTTATTTTAAATGAATTGTTTCGATACAAAGATTATATAAATATAATAATTATTAAATAATTCCTACAAAAAACAAAATAAGTATAATAATTATTTAAACATTTATTTTATTTCTCATTGAAATTTTCAAGACAATTCATATCTCTACATTCTAAATTCGGTAATAAATTAATTTATTTACAATATTTAAAAATCTACGTTTCTAGCGTTTTATACAAAACTGTTTATATAGATCTATTGGGTAGATTGAAATTGAATTTCATTTTTAAAACAAAATGAATAAAAGCACACCTAAATATCATATACCTAAAAAAAACATAAATACTTAACCAATAATTGACAATTTATTTTTAAAGTTTTTCTCAAGAGTCCTTACCATACATATATATTTGTTTAATTTTAAATTATTTTGAATAAATTTACCATTAAAACGTACAGTAAACAGTTCTTTATAACATATTTATTATTTAAATAGAAACTGAATAAAATTATTATAACTGATAGTCCAGTCAACATTTGAGTTTTTTTGTAAAAATGACATTTCTCAAATAACTCGTTGAGACAAAAGTTGTTGGTAATTTGGTTATCTACAACTTGGTTCTGTATTTTTATGCTGAAAATTTGCAAATAAACGAGATATTGCAATATATCCATCTTAGAGGAAAAATTGTGAGGATCAAAGTTGTAGAGAATAAAAATAATCAACAAATTTTGAAAAACCATTTTTTTAAACAGTAAATGCAGCTGCCATTTTGAATTTCCTCTACTAGTTACTGTCCCGAGAAAATAAAAAAATAAAATCATAGGAATAAATGTTATAGTCAAAAGCGCTCTTATCGTACGGGTTCAAAGGTCGCTTACCATATGTATCAAATCAGAAGACACAGAGGTTACCAAAATGTACACTGGTTGACGAATTTCCACTTTTTTTTTCATTCTCGAAATAATCTGTCAGATTAAGTACGATTTTTTTTTGCTTGAGGACGCAAAATACCGGAAAATTGCTTCTTTATTATTCATACTGTTACTTTGAATTGTCAAAGTCACAAAACTTCGCTGGTGAAAGACTTTTTAGAATCGCTGGAAACTAAATACAATATCCTTTTTTCTCCCGACAAAATTGCATAAGTCATCTTAAAAATTTTATTTGGAAGTTATGACTAAACGCAATAAAAGAAAACAAAAACGGTGAGTATGTCTTTGTCGAATGAGAAGACTGCATTTGACTATATCAGAGGTCGATTATTTGGACATAATGACTGGACTAAGAACATTTTCTAGTGAACGCCACTGTGAATGTGAATGTATTCAGTTCACGACCCACTTTTCTAATGCTACTTTCTCCGAAAGTTTTATATTGTACGCGATATTTAAAAAAGTAAATTTCTCCGTTAGACTGATGTATATTAAATCTATTAAATTGTATCTCGTTACGCTTTTTACTTTTTAATAATCACGATATTAAAGTAAAACGTTTTTTAATGCTCAATATTTTGATTAATAGAAATTATAAATTAATAAGGTTTGTAGCTGTTAATATTATTTTTGCTAATAAGCATATTAACACCTTCATAACAGTTCTCTTATTATTTTTAGTTAATGTATTTGTATAGTGACCTTACTTTTCTCATAACGTTTTTTTGAAGTATTTTCCATTAATTAGGGATAATCGTATGTTGCAATCATACACCGTGATAGTAATTACATAAAATCAATGTTACAAATTGATTCAAGGTAATTTTACCAATTTTAACCGTATATGTATATCTACCAGTGAATATGGTGGATACAGGGTCGGATTTATCCTACGGTCTTTTTAAAAATACCTAGTAATCAGTGTCATTAAAAGAGGTATTTATAGTGGAAAGCATTGAGATTTTAAAAACATTAAAACGAAAAGTTCATGAAAATGAAGTGGACAGCAATTTCATCACTCAGGAGGAGGAAATGAAGACACACAGAAAGCAGTTGAAGAGAGAAATTAGGAGAACCATAAAACGCGTCCCAAACATAATTATTTAGCCAGTCTATTACTTTGAAAAACGGAATTAAGCAACAAAAGGGAATGGGACCCAAATACCATTATGCCATGCCATTCAATGGTACACAGACGGCTCAAAACCAATAGAAGGAACAGGGATAGGAGTGTTCGGGCCAGGAACCAAACACTCTGAAAGCTTGGGAAAAACCCCAAGTATATTTCAAGCGGAAATCCACGCCATAAGAAAGTGCGCCCAGTTCAATATTGATAAAGGATACAGAAGACAAAGAATTATCATAATGTCGGATAGTCAAACAGCCATTAAAGCACTGAGCTCTTGTGTAATCAGTTCCAAAATGGTGTGGGAATGCCTAGACAAACTCAATGAACTAGGCGAGAACAATATAGTCACCTCTACTATGAATTCCAGGACACATTGGAATAGAAGGAAATGAAATAGCAGATGAACTAGCAAAGAGGGGGACTGAAATACCTTTCTGAGGGCCTGAACTCTTTTGCTGAATCAGCCCCAATGTAATATTGGAAGAAATAGGTGAAGCCGAGAAAAAGAGAAGATCTAACCGTTGGAAAGATCTAGTAGGGCTTATACAATCAAATACTCTTCTGGGTGACTAAAACCTGTTGAGATCAAATGAATGCATAAGTCAAAGTAAAACTGCGCTAAGAATTTTAACAGGAATCCTAACGGGACATTGTCTCCTGAATGGGCACCTGAAAAAGCTCAAAATAGTGGAGGAAGAAGAATGCATATTTTGGAATGGAATGGAATGGAAGGAGAAACCTACATCCACCTACTTTCCAACTGCACAGCACTTCAGAATCCTAGAGCACAGCACCAGGGAGATTACTGGATAGAAGAGGAACATTTACCCTAGTAGTTTTTAATTCTGCTCAACTTTTTTTAGTAAAATTTTTCGATATTGTCCAATTTGAAGGTACTACTTTACTCTTGAGGGAAACTAATATTTTTTGACAAACCTCGTATACGACTAAGAAATTTGATATTTGATGACTGTATTAGATAATACAGAACTTTTTATGAAGAATAACTTTTCTTCCTAAAATTAATAATAAAAAAGTTTTTCATATGATTCCAACTTGGGGGGACATATTGTATATTAAATATTAGAGACACAATACAAGGAGAAAGTAAAGCATGAGAAACACTGTTTTCATTGCTTTAAGAGTAGGTATTGGCCCAATTTCAAGTCTGAATTCGAATCCGATACTGCTAGAGGCTGATCAAGGTCAGCTTATTTCTCATAGAACTACTACACCTATTGATGTGAATCATCAATTTTACTCCAGTTTTGTTTTGTAAAGGTTCCAATAACCTTGAGTTAACAGTTCAATGTTTTTTATCAGTCATTGAATATATTGAGGTAAAAGACACTCACGCATATACCTATAGACGATAAATTGAATTTGAATTTTAAATGAGTTGTTTCAAAAAACATACGTTCTGTAATACAATAAATTGTTTCAATGTATGTTGAAAAAACAAACAATCGATGCATAAAATTTTAATACCGGTTGTCCCAGAACTTTGTGACTTATTTTAATAGCAAAAATTTCTTTTTCTAAAAAGTTTTTTGAGTGTAATTGTTCAATTAATGAAATCTTGTATGGGGTGTTTAAGAAAAATGGTATTTTCACTAATTTTTCATCTAAACTTCAACAAATTATACTTTTTCGGAAATTGGAAGAGTTTAGCTGTCACATGGAAAATCTTCTGGGACACCCGGTACATTGGGATGTGTCCCAGAGCGTTGTGACTTATTTTAATGGGAAACATTTCTTTTTATATAAAGTTTTTTCAGTATAATTGTTGAATTAGTGAAATCTTATATAGGGTGTTTAAAAAAATGGTATTTTAACTAACTTTTCATCTAAAACTATACAACAAATTATACTTTTTCGAAAATTGGAAGAGTTCAGCTGTCACATGGAAAATCTTCTGGGACACCCGGTACATTGGCGTATGTCCCAGAACGTTGTGACTTATTTTAATGGGAAACATTTCTTTTTATATAAAGTTTTTTCAGTACAATTGTTGAATTAGTGAAATCTTATATAGGGTGTTTAAAAAAAATGGTATTTTAACTAACCTTTCATCCAAAACTATACTACAACAGAGTTCAGCTGTCAGATGGAAAATCTTTTGGGACACCCGGTATATTGGGATGTATATTGAATGTTTTCTTAAATTAATTATCGTTTTTAATAAAATAAAACAAGAGTGAAATTATTTTAGTGAGAAAGAAAGCAGGTCGAGAAAGTTGAGGTGTTAGTTTTCAACAAATAGGTGAATTTTTTGTATAAAAACAAAGCAATCAAAGCAAATGTTTTATACAGTATCGTATCGTTTATCTCGTGTTAATGTAACATTAAATAAACTAAGCTAATAAACCAACCAACCGTTGAATTATTTGTCAAAATTTCTAATAATAAACGAGCTGTCAAGTGATCAGGACTAGACGTTTGCGTTGTTTCGAATTTTATTTATAGAATATTACTCGAATCAATCTTAAGAAAAGGTGAATTTTAATAGTTATTGTATGATGGTATTTAACATTTTCTCACACAAGGGTCATAACACGACAACTATCTTAAGAAAAAATTAAAAAATATTCCATCACATTCAAGGCTGATGCTGGTATTATTAACTATACAAATTAAATCACTAGCGCCTTGATATTTACCGGTAATGTATTCTTCCGGTATTCTTAACCTTAGACGTGTATTTCCGGTTTCATGTCATTTTAACCTTCTTTTTATTACTTGAAGCTTTCAAGTATAATCGTAGCAGGTATTTTTAAAAACGGAACTAGACACAATCAACACTTTTTTACCCTAAGGGAGGCTCGGTGATGATGACCTTTTTTTTCAATTACTGAGTTCAGTGTGTGAATTAGCTAGTGTATTTCAGGGCCGTAACGAGGCTATGAAGCGCCTGTGGCAAGTTTTTCTTGCGCCCCGTCCCGTAGCCAAGCGTTTCTCAACCTTTCAGTATTTTGGGGCCCAATTTTCAATAACAATTTCAATGGCGCCCCCCTGCCTTTCGTTTTTTTTCTTCATTTTGATTTGCTGGTGTGCCTCGCTTACACAAGGAATGAGAAACCATTTTTGACAAAAGGTCAAAAATAAATCTGCAAGCCACAAAATCTAAAAGAGGTCAATTTTTATAAGCATCTCCTTAGCTTGTGCCACTAACCATATGTATCAAATCAGAAAACACAGAGGTTACCAAAATGTGAGATTTTATTTGGAAGTTATATTTAAACGCAATAAAAGAAAACAAAAACTGTGAGTACCTATGTCTTTGTTGAATAGTATGACCCGTATGATAAGACTGCTTTTGACTATAATTATTGGTTATTATTCGGTGGCTTAGACGAAAAAACGTCAGTGACAGTCGGTCTTGATTTATTTAGAATAGAAAGCGAAAAGTGAAATGTAAATAAAACCACGTGCAGCTTTTAAATTTTGCGCTCCCAAAACCAGTAGAGCCCGCGGCGGGCGCCTCTTTCGCCACGCCCTCTTTACGGTACTGAGTGTATCAATAAATATAAACAATGGAGTAGATCAACGATATATCAATCTAAATAAGTTTTACTTTTTGCCTTTTTCATTCTCTATTCCTTTATCTCGGTCATTTTTATTTTAATTTATATATAAAACAAATATAGATATAAATAAGGGCACTCCAATTATATTAAAAATGTCTCATGTCGGCTTACAACAAATATGACTTCTCTTAAAATGTCATACCTTCGTTCCCTTGCGCGTAGGTATATATCAATCATTCAAAAATTTATGCTTTTCGATTATCCCATCCAATTTTATTGTGCAACAGTTGGTAGTCTTTGTCTGAATCCTCTACTTCCGTCAGGTCCTTTCGGCATTCTCAATACGTTGTCTCCGTTTTGGAATGCTGAACTGTTACTTCTCGATCTGGGGTTGCTGTATTCCGACGAGGAGGACATTCTTCTAACGAAATTGTCGGTGCTGGATGCGCTGTAACAAAATAGTTATTTATGATACAAGTGCGTGAAGTTATACTTTTGCGCACGAGTTGCGAGAATGCAAGGCACTCGCTCCGCTCGTCCCTTTTTTGCAACTAGTGCGCAAAAGTACTTCACGCACAAGTGTCATACAAAACTTTATCTACGACCACATGGAGGAAAAAATGAAAAAATGTGATCTGAAGGGGC